>JAUBOD010000336.1:67500-92517 GCA_032353885.1 Nothura maculosa
CAGAATAAACAAAAAGATACAATTTAATTACAAAGCCATTGCTTTAAGGAGTGTTTTAATAGAAACATGAAGCAGTTTGCTCTACTGTGGCTGAATAGTGGCAATGCCAGTGTCCCTCATATGTTAGGAAAAACAAACTAAATCCTGCTGGTGTCTCTCTTGTACTATTCTACTCATATGATGTAGATAAACCTTAAAATGCATCTTTTCTGGGTTAATAGAACATCAAATTTCTTTTGTTATATTTCTAAAAACTTAAAATTATATCCTTTTGGGTTAGGTGCTTTCTATTGAGAATTACTTATCTTGACTTTCTACCATGTAGCGCTTCTATTAACAACCAACAATAGAATGCTTGTCTTTTTTATTGCACATTTAAACTAAGATTTTCTCTGGTGAAGAAGGCTGTGAAAAGTTTAAAATGTTACCTCCACTTTCAAAACAGAGTTTAAGAGTGGAGATGAAGATAACCTGAGTCTGGCGAAAGCAGGGCTCTGTAGACTTCAAATTTACCAAGTTGTATTATAGATAATAAAACAAACAAAAATAATCATTTTGGAAATTGTTAAAACAAAATAAAAAAAGAATAATCTTTAGTCTTTCTTCTAAGTAAATTATGAAAGAGAAGACATTAAGTAAACCTGGGGAAAATGCAAGATCTCATAAACTTAAGGGGGGAAAAAAGAGACTACACCATCCCCCAAAGGCCTCTGAGAAAGATTTAGATATTTAGGCAGCAACATGAATGACTAATACTAAGCACTAATAAAAATTCAGGAGTTAGCCATGACATCACTTCTGTGGATGTGGGGCCAGACATTTGCATACAATGACATGACATTGGAAGCATTCCAAAAAATCATTCTTCTTGAACAAAATGTTGCTCAATGGTAAAAAGTGTCAGTGGTCATAAAACTATTTATTAGTAATACAATTATATATTAGCTTTATTAGCTTCTATTTAGAAAATTTAATATCAACCAACAGTACTCTTTTGAAATTCCCACCAGCCAAGTCAAGGTGTTGCTAATATCTACAGCCGTCGCATGTGCTACTCACATTTCCATTTTGATGCTAGCTGTCATCTTCAGTTATGCCCATAGGCACATAGGGAAACTGCTTGTTTGAACATATCTTTGTGACAGGACAATTTACTGAAATAAAACAAAATTAATGAAATACACCTGATGTGGCCATACCAATTAATCATTCTCTCCACCCTCATATGACTAGTCATTGTGGACCACATCAAAGGTCACTTCTAGCCCCTAAGCTAGGATGCTCTCTCTACCTACAAACAGTAGCAAATATTTTGACTATAAACAGTATTCCCAGCAAGGCTGAAATGCCATCTAGAATAAACAGGGATTACTGATCTCTCAGAGATCAGTCTTCAGGCTTTAAACCAATTGCAGTGTAGAGAATTCCTAAGTCAGTGGCTACAAATGCCCATCAGGTGAGCCATGAATCTCCATGAATATTTACAGCAACTTTTGAATGATTTTTAACCAAATTTTTGCTTTTGTAGCCTTCTCTGGCACTGATTCCTAAAACTGCTTGCTGTATTACAAAATGCTTTTTTTAAAAATTATTTTAAATTGGAACTACATTACTGGACTAGTCTACTACATACACTACTCTCTTATTCAATAGCCAAGTCTATGAGAAAACTATTCCTCAGATACCATTATGGCTTGATCTCTTGAAGAGCTTTGTTTAAAAGAAGACTATCAAGGTCTTTTCAGAATTTTTATGGAGTGCCTTGATCATATTAACTTTCTCACTGCCTCAGACAGCTCTAATATTTTTGAAAATACAGTTTTTCTCCCAACAGGCTGCACCAGTTTTCTTTGGTGCCCTGTGTGTGTTTGTGTCAGAATTCTTTTCTTCATGTGCTAGTTTCATGTGTCAGTTTTTGAGAATTTCCATCGATTTTCCTGAAGAAAAAGTCCAATTTGCTCATCTGTAATTCTCCAGATTACCCCAAACACTTTTGCAAAAAAGAAAAAAGCCACATTTAATTACCTTGGTATGAATTCAACTATCAATGCTGTCAATATTTATACAAGCTTTAATATAAAGTCATTAGTTTGATATTTCTGAAGTTTTTAAGACCTGTCATATGTTCGTGATTTGTTACAAAACTTTCAGCCGGTTTGTTTGAAAACTTTTCTGTTAGTGCTTCAATATGCAACTCATAGAATCTCCCAAATCTCTCTTTAGTGAATATACATTGACTGTCTGGCAAACATTCTGCTTCCAAATTGCTGATATATATTTTGTGTCACTTGATTCACATCATCATCTTTTTTCCCCGTTTCAGATGTATTGTATCTTGCCAGAGGTTAGGTTGGTTTTACTTCCCAGTATTGATACATGTTCCCTTATCTGAAGAATGCAACTTTATTTCTTACAGCTTCCAAGGAAGACAGACACAATACATCAGAGAAAAGATTTCAGATGGTGTTAGGGTTTTTAAGAAGAGGATCAAACTAACTGAAAGTTAAGGTCAATTATTAATTAGAATTAATTAACAGTGACATTTGCTACAGAACACAGTAATCTGCCATAATGATTTGCCTATGATTTCCCTTATCCTACTAAAGGTATTATTGACTTTGCAAAAGTACAAGTAGGGACAATCTGGTCTTCAAAATTTGGTTAATCTAAGCAAATTAAATTCCAGCCTATTGCCTGGAAAGCTTACATGGCCTTGTTTTTCCATAAGAAAGGCAAACAAAGTTAGGGAATTTTAACATTAGAATGTTAGGGTTATTTTGGGGAACTTTTCCCGTTAGTGAACAAGTGCAGACAGACATTCTTTGTATGCAGCTCCATTTCTGTTCTTCTGTACTGAATGTCATCTCCCAACCCCAAATTAGCCCCAGGTTCGGATGATAATTAAAATAAGCATTATATTATTTTTTTATAAAACCTCTATAATCCAAGTTGCTTCTCAGTTTTACTAAGGAACTGGAGAGCCTGTACAATATCACAAGTCAAAGTCCTTTCCTTCCTAGTATTTTCAACTGGACATGACTAATACTGAATGATGGCCAAAAAATATATAGAAGAAAAAAAGAGGTGTCACATTGATTTCTCTCTATCTTTAGCACTGAATTTAGTGACCTATTCAGCCTTTTGGACTTTGATGTCCTGAACAAGTTTTTTCACAACCCTTTGTTTCACAACCTTTTCACGTAGGAAATTTCTAAGGCTCTGAATGAACCTTTAACACCACATAAATAAAAAATAATAAACCTAGTATGTCTCTGGTATGTTGCAGTAGGAAAAGAGATCAATGTTATCTTTTCTGCTTTCATTTACATTTTCATTTCATACATTTCTTTTTCATTTCTTACTTTTCATTTAATAATCTCATGTGAATAATCACCTCTTGCAGTGGTGAAAGAGGCGCAATTCCCAGGTATCAATAGATATAGATACTGTGGGTGTTCTGCAGAAGCACATATTTCTGATGCTTCTTCAATGAAATGAGGTAGTTCAGACTCATGGCCTCAAGTGCCATTGCTACCTACCAGGAAAAAGAAATCAATACATTGTCCCATTTGAAATCCATGAAAAGCTATCATTCTATTAAAAATGAGAGGAAATATATGGAGGATTTTATTCTATGCAATACTATTGTATAATATGCGTCATTGGTTATTCCATGTTATAATTCACAGGTTATCACTAAGTCAAATATAGAGTTTGATATGCAAATGTAAGTTAAATACTCTGGGTCCTTTATAGATGAACTAAAAATGTAATAAATTATTTGTTTCCTGCTTTGGGCTGGTGAAACATATTTAGGCTTGGATGAGTTGGGGGAGTAAAAAAAAATATACAAAAAAAGAGATTATTTCACTTGCCATCCCTCAATCTAACTCCCTTGAAACAAAAAAACCCAATCATCTCAACACTCTGCTAATTCTAACATAGCAGCAGCAAAATACAGTATTTTATTTGTTGACTGAGGACAAATGCAAAGAAAAGATTTAGCTGTGAAGCAGCATGGTAGTACTAATATAAAAGAATTAGAGCAGTATAGAAATTCCTGAATCTTTCATATTTAAACTTTACTTTTCTTTCAAGTAAACAGGTATATGCCTTTTCTATTCATATCTGATTATATTTCTGGGATGGAGCAGTTCTGGCTACTTAAACCTGACATTAGGAAGATGATGCCGAACAAGACTTTCTTTTAACCCACTTTTTTTGGTCATGCAGAAAGTGGATAAAGACATTTCAGCTTTCATTTTGAATTTCCTAACTTAGTCACACACAGAAGTTCTTTAAGCCTATCTTATGCTATGCATCTTTAGCAGGGATCACAACAATGCCTTAAAGCACAAGTATAATATCCATGCATAAGTATGCTTGAATACTGTGTGCATTTAATTGTAAGATATTTTATATAATACATCAAAAATATCTGTCTTGTTTCTGTAAGTGCATCTTACATATTTATGCAAATTTAATGTCCTCTCTTTCTCAGATATAGACAGTTTGAGAGCTAATTAAGTCAAATTATCATGTCTAACAAAGAACAAAAGACGGTATTACAGTAGCCTTCAATGTAAGTTTCTTCATTGTTCAGGCGGGTTTGTGAGTTGCAAGGAATTGCTAATCACAGTCATCTTTCGTGTAGCTACGGTAACTTCATCAGTTCCTTTATTTTACTGATGTAATTTTGTCCATAAACCTATGCGCTAGGTATGGGGAAATTGCTTCTAAAGAAGAAGTAAAAAGCAGTCATATGCTATAACAGATTTGTTCCTAGGGGATAACAAGCCCTGCTATCTCCTGCTGACAGGCACGGGAAGAAGTGGGGAGGTTTCTGACTCTGTTCCAGTTTTGCATTTTCCCCTAGAGTTGGCTGGGTGGTAGCTGGGAAGTTGGCTGTCCTAGCCAAGGAAAACCAGAAGAGCAGAATGTATAATGGCCTCGGGTTATTTGAATATGCTATAGCTCCCTCACAGTATTTCCCTCTCCAAGACTGCCAAAAGCTTTAGTTTCAGCCAAGTATAAAAATATTTAAGAATGGGAATATTTCTATATTTCTATATATCTTGATTCCATTTGATCAACGCTTGGTTGTCTGTCTACACCCATATCTGACTACTACTAACATGGGAGAAGTAGGTAAGAAAGTCCTTGGAGCAAAAAACACAGAATCCGCAAAATTCTAAATGAAAATCTTTCAGTGAGCATTAACTAGCAGATAGTGCAAATAACTTAGTGTTCTGAAGTTACTCTTTCTGTCTAGGAAAGGAAACCTCCAGGTTCCAGTTCAGGCTGGAGGCTGATCGGCTGGACAGCAGCTTTGCATGAAAGGCCTTGGGTTCCTGGCGGACAAGAAGCTGAACAAGAGGCATCAACAGACCCTCATAGCAAGAAGACAACAGCATCCTGGGCTGCATTAGGGAGAGCATTGGCAGCAGGCTGGGGAGGTGATTGTTCCCCTCTATTCAGTATTGGTGAGGCTGCTTTTGGAGCGCTATGTGCTGTGCAGGGCTCCCCACAGAGAGACATGGGCTAGACATGGGAGTCAATCTAGCAAAGGGATACACAGGTGATTAGAGGCTTGCAGCCTCTGTCTTGTGTATGGAGAGAAGCTGACAGCTGGAATTGTTAGGCTTGCGGAAGAACAAGCTCACATGGGATCTTATTAATGTGTATAAGTACCTAATGGGAAGGTAGAGAAGATAGAGCTGTATACTCTTTTCACTGGTGTCCAGCAAGAAGTAGAGAGGCAAAGAGCACAACCTGAAAAACAGGAAGGCCTGTCAGAACATAAAAAATCTGTTTTTTTTTTCACTGTGAGGGTGACTGAGCACTGCAGCAGGTTGCCCAGAGAGGTTGTAGAGTCCCCATCCTTAAAGATATTCAAAATCTGATGAGTTACAAATGAGTAACTTGCTCTAGGTGACACTGCTTGAGATCTTGCGGCGAGCTAGGCCTGTTTAGCCTGGAGAAGACTGAGAGGGGATCTGATCAGTATCTATAAGTACCTGAGGGGAGAATGTAAAGAGGAAAGGGCCAAACTCTTCTCGGTGGTAGACAAGGACAGCCTGGAACAGGCTGCCCAGGGAAGCTATGGATACTCCTTCTCTGGAGACCTTCCAAACCCACCTGGATGCTGCCCCATGCCCTGTGCGTCCCTGCTGAAGCAGGGGCATTGGACTAGATGGTCTCTAGAGGTCCCTTCCAAGCTCAACCATTCTGTGATTCCGTGATTCAATCCAGTGGATCTGCAGAGGTCCTTTGCAACCTCATTTATTCTGTGATTCTCTGTGAAAAAGGTTAACTTCCCTTTTCTCTATGAAAATGTTCCCTCTTCCCTTCCCTGAATGTCTCTGTCTGCTTCTTTTCACTCTCAGAATCATGATATTAATGTAAGTGTTGATGCTAGAATTATATCAAAAAATAATGACACAGTAACAGCCCATTAGCACTTTTTCTATTGATCACAAGTCAGCTTTTGTGTCTGTAACAAATGCTTATTCTTTCCTCTTTAAATAAAAATTTGATTCTTGCTAGAAAAAAAAGAAAAAAAATCAATATTTTCTCCAATTTTATAGCTGAGTCAAAGTAAAAACAGATGAACACTACGGGGAAATTAATACAGGGAAAGTAATACAAAGACATAATCAAGGTGTGAAAAAACTACTTTTTAAACTAGAAGATTTTTATTGATATTTATTGTTTTTTATTATTTTATTTTATTTTAGAGCTAAAATTAAATACCTTAGCATTACTGCAAGTGCAATAAAAGGAGCAAAAATATATTTTCTGGATTAAAAAATGAATTACTCAGAAAACTCAGACCACATAGTCTTGTCCAACCATAATCCCCCAGGATCTAGAACTGAGCTGTGCTATCCAGCTGTTCTGGCTCTATTTCAGTCTTACCTTCACCTGTATCATACCTATATATTTAAACAAGAAATGCTATCTAAGATGATGCAAATATATAAATTGGTGATATTTAATTTATCATTTATTCCAGTCTAATATTAAACTTTTTTTTCTTTCCAATTTAGCTATTGCTCTAAAGCTAAGATACTCGTAGGTTTTCTCCACAGTTTTGTATTATCACAGCACATATAATGCCCTGATTTGCCCACATCCTAAAATGTGACAAAAATGTTTTCTGTATCTTTTTTTTCTATAGTAATTTTCTGTTTGCTTTCTAGAAGGCTGTTAAGTATGAGTAAGAACTGTCAACAGTGAATCCACCATCTTCCTACTGTAATGAGGTGCCATCATCAAAGAATCACAAGTAGCAAAATAGACCTCTTTCTATTGCCCCCAGATTCAAACCAGTGCTGTTCATGTTATATCCTAATTTGATAATTTGCTCTTCAGATGAGAGTGGAAAGCTACCTAAGATCAGGTCATCTATCTATCACTTAGGATGACAGAATTCACAAACTAAAGTCAAGACAGATTGATATATGGAGATGAAGCCTGGTAAGAAAGATACAGTTGACACTGAAGTTAGCGTTGACATAAATATTCTGGCATCACTGAATAAGTGTTATGTCAAACCTTGTTACTTCTTAGCTGAGACTTTAACTTCTTTAGTTAGAAGGTCTATTTTTTGTCTTTTCCATAGAGACACTTATACCTTTTTCAGTTGATTTTAAATAGATCATTTGTGATTTTTTATTTTTGAAAGGATCTAATTAAGCTTTTTGAAAGGCTTATAGTAAGTTCCTGGCCACAAACTTCCGACATGCTTCACAGTGGACACTGAAAAGTCAAATATTCCCTCCATAAAAGCACATATGCCAAGTCTTAAGAAAGCAATAGTTAACAGTTGGGTTACTCATGCCCCTCTCTTATTTTCCACTTCTGCAGTCAGCTGAGGGCTTGCTCCATCTCCTTCATTTGTAGCAGGGAGTCCCTGATGGGTCCCCATCGATGAGTGCAGGTTTCGGTGACAAAGTAGGGAATCTGTGGATGCGCAGTTGGGAACAGGGTCTTCTTTCAGCTCGAGCAAAGGTTAGTATAATTTATATAAAGCGCAACAACTCAAAAAGGGAATGTAGAGAGAAACTCCAAATACATTAGAGGCAGTAAAATTTCATTCTGGAGGGAAAATGCCACAAGATATTTGCTCTAAATGAGCTAAAAGTTTGAATGTGCAGTCTCCACACTAAAGAAATGTCCTTTGCTTACTGTTGATTTGTTTATCAAGAAATAAAAAAATCAAAGTAGCATTTTAATGACTTAATTGTAGTCTGATTTAGATGAAAGTTTCTAGGAGAGTCTTTGCAGCTGCAGATTATAGACATAGGAGACACCTCCTCTGAAGCCACGGATTGAGGGCTCTATTTCTTTTAGACTTCGAACCAAAACAGTACTTTGCTTCTCTTCTAAGTCTAGTCTCCTCCTCAGAGTTCATATCTGCTGATTTAATGGGCACTATATGTTGTATTTATCTATGCAAATCAAATATATATGATTTTGGTTGGCGTTTGAGTAACAAATAAAATTTATATTTTGACAGATTGTCCTTTCCATTTGCCATGTTAACTTCTGCAGCTGGAATGCACTTTCGTTTTCTTCTTTACTGCAAGTCATGAAGAATATACTAAAATTATGGCTCACACAGTTATACTATTGTAGACTAACATGCTCCACACAGAGTTCTTCCTGTTTCGTTCCCGTTATTGTCATTTTGAAATCTCACTTCTCCTCAGGATTATTTTTTTCCTTATCTTCTGCTATTGATATCTTTATCTTACAAAGTTCCTGTATCATGGGGTATACTTTAGACAGCAGTTTTATTAGGACTGTGCTTTGGGGCTAAAATTTTCAAGCACGTCTGGCTACTAATTAACTTTGATAGACTGGAAATTTGGATCTAAGAGAGTAGAATTAGGTTTCTAGAAGCGTAGGGACAGTTGAAACTTTAATCTAACACAAGTCAGGTTGCAGTTGTATAGAAACTGTGGCAAGTATGTTTGACAAGATTAAATATATTCCTTATTATATCTAGTATACTGTGGTATATAGTATATCTAGTATATTTGTTAAATCAGTACTAACTATACCAAAAGAAGCATCCCATCAACATACCAAGTATCCTGTATCAAGAAAATGTTACCTGCTTTTATAAGCTACCTTTCTCTTTTTTTTCCAAACCTGAAACAAATATATCTTACACAAATACCATTGATAGAATAGTAAATGGAAATCTGAGTATAGTATAAAAATACATGAAAAGTTGCAAAAAGTACTAAGTTTTAACTTTATGATTAAAGCTTACCTATCAGGAAACAGTCATGTATAATGTATGAACAGCACAACCTGCCATATGCAATCCTGTATAGCCTGGGAAAATTCTCTTAGATCTGCATGAGTGATTCTAGTTCAGATATTCTGCATGCCCTATATGTAGAGCTTACACAGATATCAACAGCTCCACAGAGGTAGCAAGACACAGCAGTCAAGTAGTCCTTGCTCCCGACTTACTCATCGCAGAGACACGTGATTCCTGAAGGCAAACCTTGCCAGTAAACACTGAGGCAAAGAAGGCACCAAGTACCTTGGCCTTTTCCATGTTTCCTGGCACTTACGTGCCTACTTACAAACCTGTAGAAGCCCTTTAGGTTGCCCTTTATCTCCTTCACCAGATTCATCTCCACTAAGTTGGTTTACCTAAATCCAGACCCACACACAGTTTTTCATCACCTTTGATAAGTTCCAGGTCTCCCCTGGCCTTATCACTGATACCCACTGACAACAGTCCAAGGGCCAGACAAGCATTGGCAAATTCTGTAAGACTCCAGATCTGGCCAGTTGCAAAGCTCCATAGACGACTGACAGGGACCTCCACCCCGCACAGCAGAGTCAGAGCTATCACTCCTGCTTCCTCCTGGTGCTAGTGTGGCTCAAATGCCTCCCTGGAGAGAGCTCCCAGCCCTTGTCTTCTACCAGGGAACTAATGCTACTCTGCATTTGCAGATCAGCTGGTGAGGCAGGAACTGTGCTCCTAATACCAGAAGGCACAAGCTTCCAACCGTTCCTATTGAAAGGATTCTGTTTCCCAAGCCATTAACACTGATTCTGTCTATCTGTGCTTCAGTGTAGTTGAAGGTTCAGGCTTCTGTACTTGCAGGGGTGATGTGCCAGAGGACATGGCCTCAGGACCCACTGGACAACTCCTCCTGACAAGGAACATTACCACCACTGCTTGCACATTGTCTACAGCACAGTTTTTGGTCCCCTTTGCACAAACTACTGTGCCAACTCCTGTGTCTGTTAGCTGGCTCTCTTAGCTATCCTTTATCACCAAATAAAGACCAGAGGCAGAATAAAATACCACAAGTTGTTACACTCTAAGTTCACATTGTAGTTTATAACTGTGCAGGCTCGTTGTGTGTCAGTACTGCCATTATTACGGCTTTCTCGACAACACTAGGTTGATTAAACTGCATGCTTAGTAAAAAAGGTGTTGTTATTCCACACATGACATATGTAATAACATATCTTTGAATATCTCCTTCCTTGGAGATTTCTTTTTCAAGAAAATTTTATGCAGTAGTTCTGTGTCTTCCGTATTGTTTGGAAATTGAAAATCTGATTCTGCAGCACCGGAATCTGCAAGTTCCAAACAGATGAGTGAACAGAAGCCCAAAATAATTTGTTCCTTTTTCTATAAATGTAATGAATAATCTAGCAGTAAGGAAAGATGATAAAAACTCAGTGAAGTCTTCCAAGTATGGTTGGTTATGTCAATGAAAAAAAAAAAAGACTTTTTTCAAAAGTTTTCAAAATAACAGAAAGCCAGCCCTGATTCTCAGATTTTGTTTTGTTGTGTAACTGTTTACTTTTCTGTGGAATTCCCAAACACAAAGAATAGCAACAAAACTGTTGATCAAAAGTACTATTAAAGCACTGTTGAAGTACTATTAAAATTGTACTTGAAAAATATGCCCTTTAGTATGTTAAAGCAATCTAGCAAATTCTCTGCAAATTTTTAAAGAAGGAAAGTAGAAAATATTGAAAACCTCCAATAAAGTTTATTCCATACTTCCAGGCAAAAGGAGCTTTCAGCATGTAATATTTCCAGTTCTAAGGAACTTGTTACCTGATCGGGCCTCTGGGTGTTACTATAACTTGAATAATACCAGCAATAAAATCAGCATAATTATACCTCAGAGATTGGTGTATATTATACATTACCTTCAAATATCCAAAGCAGTTCATGTTAAAACTATAGATGTCAAACAATCTATAGATGGTTTGACATAATTAAAGGAATCCTTCTTGATAATAGTATTAAATTAGCTTTCTTGTAGTGGGGATTCAAAGAACAAATTAAATTCCAATTCAGTCTCTAAAAATAATGCTCCAGTTTGCTATAATGTCTATTGAGGGAGTGCTCAGCTCAGTGGGCAACCCATTCAAAGAGAATTTTGCCTCAAGTAGTTGATTTTCTTCTTTATCCTTTCTATAGGATGAAATAATGATTTAATAGCTAGCATTCAAGCTCCAATTAGTGGTGGCTTGTATATATTTGCTTTTCTTAAAGCATCTATGATTTTCATGCAGCTAGAAAATTTCCCACTTCCTGAATACATGCCAACTAAACAAACACGATGATAAGTAAGATGATAGTAAACAAAAGCTCTTGTTACAATATGGATTCATAACTCAGAAAATTCAAAGCTGCCTTAGCTCATCATCATCATCATCAATAAGAGGATTATTTTAGGTCTGATTTCTGCTTAATGCAGAATGCATTAAGTGCAGATAAGTGCAATGTGCACTTAAGTGCAATGAAATTCCAACTCATCAGTCAATTTCAACAAATGCAATGTTTCTTTATAACATGAAGTATTTGCTAATAAATATAGCACTGTATAAAGAGAGCAAAAGATTCATCTTAGTGGTCAAATATCTATCATATGCTCTCATTAAATACAACTGAATACAAAATGGTCAAATACATATGATCTGGTGACCTTTTTCAAGTCTTCTTTTTTTTTTTTTTTTAGTCAAATGATGCTTAACTATACTTTCTTAAGGAAAGAAAGGCAGGAACATTGGAGACAACTGGATTCCCAGTTTTAAAATATATAAAATTTAATTGTGGAGGAAGAAATTGCAAAAAGCTGGTATGTTTGATTTATATAGTTTTTGTTGTACTATTTATTTGACCATGACTACATGGAGACATGAGCAAATAAATTTTGTGTGCATGTTACTGAGAGGCCGATGGAGGACTGATTTTCATTTGTACCATGACCACACGAAGACCTGACAACACAGAGCAGAAAGATGAAGAAACTTCTTTTTTGTTTGTTTGTTTACTTACAGGATTGGAGATGGATGGTCAGGAGACAATTTCTGTGGAATTTTTTAAATGTACAGATAACACTTGCTCAAGTCCCTTGCCCAGATTTGAGAACTACAACATTTCTGTGATGATAGCAAATGCAAACAAATGTATGTTCAACCTTTACTTGTCTGAAGTATCTACTTCTTTTCTTTGCAGCACAGATAGATAATGTACCTAGTGGAGAGGAGGCAGCTAAGTACTTTCGGAATTACACAGTTGACTGATAAGAAGTAAGAGTTTCAAGAGTTTCATCAGCTGCAGCTGGTAGTGGTGCATTCTTTACTGAGTTAGGCAAATTGGATGCACAGGCTGATTCCCTCATTAACTCATTCAACCAAAGTTTAGGCTCATGTGAGACAATTACATCTAAAAAGCTCTTCAATGTACAAATGAGGTTTTGGTGAATCTGCTCACATTTAGATGTGCTGGCTGCCACAGGTAGGAAATTGTCAGCCTATTCTGTTTTTGCTGAATTAGGGCAGAACAGGAATGATACCATGATTAAAATATGCTGGAAACTTAATTTGTTAAGTATTTCATTAAAATAGTCCATATCCTTATGTCTGAGTAGCGTACACAGTGATGGTTTACTCAGGAAGCTCTGAAGGAAGAACATTTACTCTATTTTCCATGTGGTGATGTCTGCAAAAACGTAAGACTATGATAACCAAAGATAGGAAGCGAGATCAGAATGTTGATTCAACATAGATCACCAGCCTTAAAGATTTTGACAGAGAAGGGATGAACAATTTAGGATAAAATAATGTTAATTTTACTATATACCACTTCAAATACTGGGCAATACTGCTTTAAAAACTGCCTTGTGTTTCAAAATTGTGAAGATGCACAGATGAAATCAGGGCTCTTGTATATGTCAGCAGCCATTCACTGATACATTGTGATTATGCAGCTTTTCCCTATACTTTAGGAATGTACAGTTAATGAAATACTAATGTTTTCCAAAGGTACCACTGCATAAATCCTATACAGATATATAAACTGTCAGGAGCACAAAAATTATTTTGTCAAAAAGAGCACTTTAAAAGACACTCAGTATCAAATAAGGACAGGAAGAGATGGAAAAAGAGAGATAAAAGGTTAACTTTTCTTGAGATTACCTAGAAGAGAATGGAAGTCATTGTGTTAGTGTAGGTACCCTAACACTATCTGCTAAGAGTCATTAGACTCCACTTTATAGATTTTTGTCTTGCAGTATTCTGATAAATTGCATATGGTGCTTATTCTTCAAATCTGTTCTCTTTTTCACTTTTTTTTTCTTCTTGATAATTTTGAAATCTACACAAGGCAATTTTAACTGCCAATCATGCTATAATGCTCTTTCAAATACAGGATATATTCTAGAACCACTTGTTTGCTTTCACATAAAATGTAAAGCCATGCTTACAAATACAAAGGTTTTGGCAACACTTAAGTTTCCTCAATAAGTCTATTCCTAAGTCAGTCTATTCCTAAGTCTATCATATAAGCCCAAAGCATCGGCATGAGATACAGCCTAGATCACTGCACAGTTTTGTGCCTGTCGTCCATCTCCAGTCATCCCTCAGGCACCCATGACCCATCCCTTTGAACCATGCTGTGTGAAATACAACCTGCTAGAGTAATCTCATGAATTCTGGGAGGCAGCCTCTCAGGCAATATGCCTCCAGATACCTCATTTTCAAGATGTCAAAAGATACTTCTCTGATGGATTTGATGGTTTGGTAGGTATCACAGTAGCTCTCCTTTGCAGGGCTTTTAGAACTACAGTTTCAGCCACAGTTTTAAATTATGAGCACTTAAAATGAAGAAGAAGCACTAAGTTCATTTCCATAGGTAAGGCTGTCATCTGAACTATCATAGATGATAATGTAACTGCAGACTACTGCTTACCCAGATGCCCGTTCAACTCCCTGATCTTAAATTCTTTTGCCAAGTCAGATTTTCTGAGGGAGAAAGAGCTATGGCAGCTGCCTCAAATCTCTTTCCAACTCAGCTAGGAGATCTTATAAGTATTATAGAGTACTTGCATACTGGTAAAGCAGATTTTCTCATTACTTTGAAAGCTGCTTATTCCCTTGTAAGGAGAAACAAGAGTTCAGCAGATAGTTCCCAAGGACCCAGCCTTTTAATTAAAGATAATCAATTCATATACTGAAATGGCCCTTCCAGTGGCTTTATAAAAAAAAAAATTATTTAAGAATCTAATCAATTCTCATCTTAGTCAATTGAGAAATAGTGTAATGGTTATAGGTCAAGTGCTTCACATCCTGTATAACTCTACAGTGTTATTTCTATGTCAAAGGAAATACCTTTCAGTGAGTGACATGTCACTTAAATAAACCTATTCTAGGGGAAGGTTGTGTTCTTTACTACCTAATATGCTCTCTGACTTTAATTCAGTCTCCTTTCTTCTTTAATTTGTCTTAAATGTGTACAAAGCCCTTGTTCTTACTAAATGAATCAGAGACTGCATTATGTCCGCACTAACAAAAAGCAGAAGAAACGCTGGTAGAAAAGCAGAAATTTCTTGAGTCCAGCATCTAAAGTCAAGGAAATTTTTCCATTGATTTCATCAGCTGATGCATCATCATGCAGACATAACACAGCTTCTTGTGCAAAGTCCTAATTACAATTTGCGCTCAGTCCTTGTTATAACTTACTCACAGCTTCTCTTTGCTGTCCAGAAATTTTATGAGCATCTTCTAGTAGAAAGGCTTCTTTTGGAATTTAATTTCACTTGAGTAATTTCCCAAGGGACATTTATTATATGCAAGCTACTGAAACTAGGCATTTATGACACTTGCATGCCACTCAGTGCTTCAAGGTACAATCTTGTATTTGTTACGTTCCCCAAAAAATCTATGAATACTTAGCATTGGTTTCTCTAAATGTTTCTTCCATTATCTTTTACCTACAGTGCAATAAGAATATGTAGCTAATATACTGTAATATACTGGCAGTAGTGAGTTTTATGAAAAAGGCCTCCTTTCTGATATATTTCTGACATATTCTTTATTTCATCAATTTCATATTACCAATTATTTATTTCATCAGGTTTTTCAGGCCTCTTGCAATAGATGCTTCATTCTACTTTACTGAAGTGAAGACTATAGCTGGCATTTGAGAAAGGGGGAAAAAAGAACAATCTAAGCAAGACTAACAACCAAGTTATATTGCACTGTATGTAAGTGATCGTCTTATTCTACCTTTGTCGAACAAAGAAGTCAAAAAATGCTGATACCTGACAAATGTTTTGCAGTTCTTTCATGCAGGCAGCAGTAAAGCGGGCTTGATAAATCGATAGAACAAATTGTCAGGTCAGTAATGTGGCTTGTGTTGTGCTGCTTCTCATTAAATGCAGCAACACTTGAAGAAAAGCTATTACTGCATTCAGCATTGTTAATGGGATGTACTCCCACAATTAGTTTGTTTTCCAAGTATGTACTTTTAAATGTGATGACCCACAAATCAGTATTTTTCCATGTTATATAATTTAGTAAAAGCAAATTCCTTTATATGAACAAGCCCTGAAAGATTTCCTAAAGTATTTGCTGTATTCTGATAAAAAAATGACCTTTGAAATCTGGCTGTGCTTTACAGCTCCTAATCAATAGTAAGATCCAAAGCCACTGTTTTATTGATATTCAAGCCAATGCATTTTGGTAAGTCCTTTGATTATCTCCTGCAAACTCACTGGTAAGATCAAATGTTATGTAGAGTAACTGTCAGTCTCTAACCATTTGTTTAACAAAAAAGGCTGAAGCTTCAATTTGGACATGTTAACATGACACAACAGCTCCTCAGTCATTTGAGAGCTAAAAATAAATATAACAGGCTATTAGTAATCTAGAATCGGGTAAGAATCACATGCAGCAGAGTAAAGGTGATTTTTTGCATGCCTTTTAAGGCATATATTTAAGGAATCTGATCACAAAACCACCTTACAAGATCCTAACTGTAGTAAAGCTTTTATTCATAGTCTAATGATTTATTTTTTAGAGACCAGAATGCAGCTCTCTCCTTCTGGCTGCTCAGACAGGATGCCCTTGCAGGAAACACATCCAAATTTTTTTTTCCACTAGTACAAAATTATCTAGAATTTGATGTCAGTAAGAAAAAGCCTATGCAAAGATTCAAAGATTGGCCAATGTTCGCACCACTTGAATAAATTGTGTGTCATTTTCTCATTCCATCTCCTAGCTGATTGCTTTTGCTTCCCTGCTGCATGCTGTAGCAGTAATTTTATTAACTCTTTCTGAATTCACCATGATTTTCTATCATCCTCAAAAATTTCTATACTGAAATTTGATGTAATATTGCTATTTTTCTGTTACATTTATATATATATATTTACACTGAAATGTGGCTCCATTTTCTACTGGCTACGTTAGTCTACTTGTACTTTGTTTGATATCTTGGACCAATGAAAAAAAAAATGTGCTATTTGTTTTAAGCAGCTACTATTTAGCAATATTTTAGCTCTACTCTAAAAGTGTGAAGTTGAAATCTGATAGAATTTTCATAGTATATTTCTGTTCAGATACCATGGCCTCCACACAGCCCAATCCAAAAATTTACCTAGATAATTTTCACTATACATGGAATGATAACCATTTGCTACCAGTTGCTATAAACTGCTATTGAGTATTACCTATTCCTGATACTAAAGAAACTATTTTAAAATATTTGGACAAAAGACTGAAATCTGTGTTATCACAGGAAGGAGCTGGTCAGAACAGTATTTGCTTTCAGATATTTGCTCTCAGATCTGAGAGCAAATTCACTTCCAGAGAAACTGGACACTGAAAAGAAATAGGCACTAGGATGAGTACAGCAAGAATTTATACCTGTTTCTTTGAGGTCTTTTCTTTTTTTCCTCCTTCTTGGTTTAATAATTAATATTTTTGAAAAAAAAAATGTTGCAAATATCTTTCAGTGTAACAACTAAAAAACAAAACTCCAGAAAAACAAATACATACATTCACTCTCACACAGAACAGAACAGTAAATAAACATTAGTTGCTTCCAAGAAAAAGACAGGTAAGAGCTCCTACCAGGGTTATTCTTCCTACGAATCACATAGAGTTCAAAATACTTCTCTGCTTTGTTTCATGAATTGTAATATTGCTATTTGAAGTATCACATTACTGAACTACAACAGAATGTAGGTCAAGAAAACAAAAAAATGATGATTTGCTTGGGATTCATTGCTAGTTTGTAAAATAGTTGGGCAGAATCTTTTTAACAGTGGTAAAGGACTCTGAAAGGCTTGCTCCACTTTATGAATGAAGCTAACTGGAATTGAGGTGGAATACTGTAGTCCACTTAAATAAACACTGAATATCACGTGAAATAAAATGCATTTACTTTATATACTATTTTAGGTTATTTATATTTATTTTATACATACTGCTTTGCTTGCATTTTTTTCAGTTCCCTTAAACTCTTCTTTAAAAGAAAAAAAAAGTTAGCTAGGGTCAAGTATCAGATATTAGCTATAATTTGTAAGCAAAACAAACTGTTTCAAGTTGTGGTTTTGTACACAGGGCTCTGCAATCTCATCCTCTAACCTTCGCATGGATTTACAGCTCAGTGGTGCATAATAAGTACAGCCTCCACTTAATGAAGCTGGATCTTTATATTTTTAACACTCGCTTGGAAAACCAATTAACTCTAGCTCTATTGAACAACTCGAACAGGAAATAAATCAAGTGTTAAAATATTGGTGAAGAGCCAGACTTTCTGTAATTAGAGTACTGATGTGCCCAAGGCTGACTATGTGGTGCGCAGTGTTACACATTGACAACTTCTACTGTCCAAAGCAATTAGAATTTCTCATGTTCTGCTGGTTGCCCATGTTAGAATTCAGAAAGAGCACTGTAACATATTTATTCTTTAAATTTGCTTTGAGTTCTTCTGATTTTTAAGCAACATGATATCTGTTCTTCAATCTAAAAAGACAGAGCAGCTCTTTGGTTTTAAATTATGTCCTGCCTGATTATTTCACAAGAGATGTGCAATCTGTTAGGTGGGAGACTGCAAAAATTTCCTAGACAACATTAACAGGCAATTAAAGGAAACTGAAATTTATTATGGTGGGTCTTAAAATATATTTGTTCTGATTTTATTTGTTCTTCTATATTGCTTGCATGTACAAAAAGAAAAAAAAATCTTTAGTCTCAGGCCTCAAAAAGAGTCTGTTTTTTTCTGTTAATAAAATATACATCAAAGGCTACCTGAGCTACAAATTGTGTTCTACAGAAAAGAACAAATTAAACTTATTATAACAGAGATAGAGCCCTCGCACAGCGTTTTTCAAATGTTAGAGTTAAAAGAAGTGAAATAAATTTCATTAGAGATAGTTGAACTCTTCAATAAAAATGCAATTCCATTACAAATTTGGGTGATGTCTTGCAGTCAGTATTATGAATAGGGATATGTGAGAAATCGCAGAATCTATGCACAGAAAGTGTAAGCTGGGTAGCATCTCCATCTTCAAGCCCATTACCCTGATATTGCACTTGAATTCAGAGGTGTTCAGGGACGCCTGTGCTGGAAGTGTGGAAAGAGAGGGCTAGTCTGACTCTACAGACTGGACTGAGGCTATGCTAATTCCTCTGGACCATTCTCAGGATTTTATAGAATTATGTCTCAAATTCCTGGGCAAATTCTATACCTGAATTCTGAACAAAACTGGAAAACAAATTCTTTGAGGGTGGTTGCAAGTACTTTTAATACACCTACTAAGCTGGAAGGGCACTATGTGCTAGTTATAAAAAATAAAACACTTAAAAGAAATGTAATTAGAAACTCATTTGGCGCAACCCCAATAAGCTTCAGAGTGCTTTTCAAAGGAAGGTATAATTGAAGTTCTGAAAGTGAGGGAAGGATGATAAACAGAACACAGGTTTATGAAGATAAATGACACTGTATTAGGAAAGATCTAGACTGTACAACCTAAGAAACTGCTTCTAGTACAATCTTTCTGTATATTAGACAGATGTGAGGCACAGGCCAAGTGCTAGTACTACATCTGCCTCACATTCTCAGTATTTTATGGGCAATTACTGGTGCTATATGCCTACCAGAGCTTTTATTTGTTTGCTTGTTGATTTTTTTTAAACAAATCTGGCATAATTCAGAGCAGCATGGATATAGTCCTGACTTTATTTACTGAAAATGAATGTGTAAGGATATTTTCCTTCTTAAATTCCACCCTAAGGAACGCAGGAGCCAGATGGTTTGAAATATGGCATGATGCCATTCTTGCTGGGAAACTCTCAGTGGGTAGTACCTTTATCACCTCAACAGCCCAAGGTATCAAATTATTTTTAAAGCCTTATATGATGATTGCATGGGTAAATCTAAACCCCATATCAAATAAGGCACTATTATATAATTAAGATCTAGCACAGAAATAGGAATACCTTACAACAGATGATTAAATCCAGTCTGTCTTGTAGCTAGATTACTTTATACAAATGTATTTAACTGAATCCTAAAAAGAAGGCTCTCTCTTCTCATCATGCATCACATACACATATTCAAATCTATTTATAAATGTTGGTGAATCAGAGACAAAATCAGTCTCAAAATGGAAACAGAAGTCTTAGACACTCTACATAATTATTAAGCCTAATAGTTAAGAAAAAGATTTTGTTCTCTGAGAAATTTGGACAATTAAAATAATAGGCAAAAGCAGCAGTATATGCAAAAGTCTTTCTGCAGATTATTCTTCTACATGTAAAACTTTAGTGATACGGCTGAATATTAGAGGTAAGTTTTGATTCCACTTTTAACAGTCCATAGCTGATCACCATAAACATATTTGATACAGCTGTTTCATATAAAACTGTTTCAATGATAGAAGTAGCAGCATTAGATTCTTCTGTTATTCTGATGATGATTTCTTTTATTTTGATTCCTCTAGGCACAGAAAATCATTGTTTTAGGAAATCACATGGTATTTTTTTAATTCCTTGTTCACAAAATTATTATTTTGTACTGATTTTTATAATCAAATTTTACCCATGCGCTTTGCACGCTTAGTGATTTTTAACATCACAGAATCACAGAATGACAGAATGTTCAAGGTTGGAAGGGACCTCTAGAGATCACCTAGTCCAACTCCCTGCTCCAGCAGGGACATCCAGAGCACAGGGTGGCACCCAGGCAGGTTTGGAAGATCTCCAGAGAAGGAGACTCCACAGCCTCCCTGGGCAACCTGTTCCAGGGATCTGTCACTCTCACAGGGAAGAAGTTCTTCCTCATATGGAGATGGAACTTCCTGTGTTTCAACTCGTACCCGTTTTCTCTTGTCTTATCACTGGCCACCACTGAGAAGAGTTTTGCCCCATCCTCTCTGCATTCTCCCCTCAGGTACTTAAACATATATATATATATATATGAGTAAATATTTTCGGTACTCCAGTCTTCTGAAATAATGTTTACAACAGATGACATGCACTTTCTAGCCTCAGCCTACTTTAAACTCACTTTGTTTAGAAACCTGTAATAAGCTTGGAATATCACTTGCTCTCTGAAAATTCAAAATTTCCTTTTTCTGATAGCCCAGTCTCCAACATTATCTCAGCTGTCTGCCACTGAAGGAATAAAAAAAGTTAGTTGCCAGCATTTCACTATCATTCACACTGATGTAAGTAGAATTAATTCTTTCCTAGACTTTCTATATCTAACACTCATATTAATTTACTCCTTGATTTCTAAGTTCTCTTGTAGACTGAAGTGAGGTAGTACTTCCTTAAGCAGCCACTAGTATCTAAGTATTTCATTTCTCTCACTTCTTAATTGAAAACAATTTTTACATTCATTCTTTAGAATCATTTATTGAACAATATTTCTCATTGTTCCATATCTCACTATCACCTTTCAGTGCTCTATCTATCCTGAGATAGTGAAAAGAACCGCACACAGTGTTCTTGTTATTTAGATGCTTATCTGCATTATAACTTGAATCAGTGACTGCACACTACCAAGAAAAAGTCAGAAACCACTCTCTTATTTTTTATGATCTAGAACTCCACATTTTCAAGCAGTGATCACTAACATAAAAAATATTTTCTAAACTCTGACTTGGACTCATTATCCCATTTATTAAACTCTTTGCCCAATGACATGCATTTTAATCCTATTTTTTTTAAAATTTTCCTTCTTGATTATCAATATTCATAGACTTTACTTCTGACAAAGGCCCAGAATCTTTCCACCTAGTTTTTGCCATTTGACTAAGATGTTTAGTCTAGGAGAACTGTTGCTTTAGGCTTCTTGCACTGTTAATTGAGGAAAATTGGTATTTTCATAGATAATTTGGCCTATTTAGGATCTGAATTGCCCTTTAGTGGAGTTGCTAGGGAAACGTGTCTGATAAAAGAATATCTAATCATGTAGAAGTTGGGCACAGAAGTGCTGGAAAATCATACTCAAAGAACAACAGATCAACAAATACCACAGAAAGATGCAGTATGAGCTGCTTTATCCTTGCTTCAGTGCTATTAAATATTTTACTTAAATATCATAATGATTTTATTAAATGGATAGGTGAAATCAAGTTTGGATGGAGATGCAAACTCCTGGATATTTGTCTTGACGTACAGGGCATTTTGTTTAGAAAGTGTTCTACAAATATCTACATATTCCATGTTTTTGCAACGTTTGCTTAAATAAGAGATCACATACATTTGCTGGTATCTTAGCCAGTCCAGACTTCATTTCTCTCAGAAACCTTTTATCACAGTTACTATCTTCCCTCCTATTATCACATCTTCCCTCCTGTTCTGTATGTATGCATTGTCTTATTGTCGATTTAAAAAAGACCAAGACAAGCAGACGCTTGAAAAGTGGATGTATTGTCAGATATGGAGAAAAATAAAACAAATGGTATGACTCAGAAGAAAAAAAAGGGAAAAGAACCAAGAAAGAATTTCAGGTATTGTCTTGGAATAAAGATGTGATATAAAACCTCCTACTCTTAAAGATGAGACATTTCCAATTAATGTGAAGGTACACAGAGATAGGGAAAAGACTCAAGGAGGTGGATGTTATTGTTAAATTTGATGGAATATGTATTAATAGGATTAACACACCAAATCTAATTTTAACTTGTACTATATTGCTGAATGAATCTGAATTGTAAGGTAAAATATACTGTGCATAATGTCTGATGTGGAAAATTATGAATTCAATTCAGATTCAGCATACTATCAGGGAACACTGACTCAAAAGAAAGAAAAAATGAAATTATAAACCTAAACTTGAAGTCAGACTGTGTCATCTTTCTTCAGTGTATATGAAATGACTGGAATGTCTATTAAAATTTGCTCTCCTTTTCATGATGAAAAGTTTTCATGATGAAAAATTGAAGAATTGCATAAATATACAGCAAAATCCCCCTTTGCTTTTCTCCACAAATTGTGGCTACATTTGAAATTACAACAGAAGGGATGAGAAAGACATATAAATCTCCTGTAAAGCAATTTCAACAAAATTTTATGAAGTGGTTAGATTTCAGTGTAATGGATGTAACCTACTATAGAAGAAAGGGGGCATATAAAAACTGAACAATGTGATAGGCAAGAAAAAGGAAAGAAGGGGCAATATAAAAAGTATGACTAGAAAAGAAGATGATGAAGGAATGATGTAATTAATATTTACTTTTATTCCTTTAGAACTTCAGATTCATATTTGAGATGTGAGAACTCAAGTGCTACAATACATAGCTCAACATAAATTAGAGCATGACCTTCTCCCTACTCTCTTGAGAATTGGATTAAACAGAGTAATTTCTTTCTTGACTATGAAGTAGAAGTGTGTAAGTTGAAGAACAGACAATATTTCCTGTCTGAGAGGGCCATCGGGCAATAAGTTGACCTATCAAGGGAAATAAATGAAGCCCTATCACTTAGTGATATTTTAAAGAGCTAATCAGACACAGCACTTGAGCTACTGAAGTAGACTGTAAATTTGTCAGAATAGGGAGCTACAGAGCAAATGACTTAAAAAGGCTCTTCGTATTCACTAGTGAGAGTGGATATGATTTTGTTTGATATTTCTAGACTAACTCTCCCCTGTCACCTCAAAATGAGACTACATTAATACTTGTTGCCAGAATGACTGAAGAAAATCAGATCTTGAAATGCAGCAAATGGTTGAACGGGGTAGGAATGGACTAGGACACTCATGGAACACTGGTGCCTGGAGGATATCAAGGAGAGAGAAAGAATATATGTCTGTAGCTAGAGGGATCTTTGTGGTCTTGGCATTCAGTGACTTTCTGAGAAGAATCAGGTCCATGTGGACCTAATGGCAAGACCATATTGTGAGCTGGTTGTCCCCAACCATCTATGCATAGAGTTAATAGTGGCAAGGGTGCTTCTGCATATTAAGAAGACATGGAAGGTCATTCCCCAAAATGCTTACCAATAAAAAGCACAAACCATGTATTCATATGGATCTTTTGAACACTCCTATTGAAATTAGGAGTGAAATGCAATTTACATCAAACAAAAATATCAGATTTGGAGTGTGAGGATTATACTAGAAGCTTTTTTTCACATGCTTATGCCAGTTCTTAAATGAAAAATCTTCTTAACGCGGTATATAAAATGCGCTTAGAATTAATGATTATATTTAATAATTAATTAACAAATTATTGACAGGCCTATTTTTTACAATTGTAGCATCACCAAAATTCACACTCACTAATACCCTGTGAAATTACTTTAATGAACAGTGGTCTGTCTCTCACTTATTTCCTGTCAAAATATTTTAATGGCTTATGAACATTTATTTATTAAATTTCTAATAGACATTTACAAATCTACATTTTCACATTTTTGGAAAAAGTAAATTCTTATTTCCAGTAAATGAAAGGAAATATTAAAATTATTTGGAATTATTTTTAGAAATTTTTCTGCTCTTTGGGAAATGCAATCAGTATTTTATATTGTAGTATTATCAATAACATACCAGAAGCATTTCTCAAACAACCTTTACAACCTTTCTCTGTTGTAGTTTTTAACGATTTGTCCACAATGTTCAACATTATCAACTATATATATGGAAAGAATGGAAATTAAATGACATTAAATATCAAATAACAATATCTAAGCAAAGCACAGTTGCATTTGCTGATTTTGAGAGTACCACAGAAAATGTGATGTCTTGAAGTGCAACTGAAGAAACGAAGCAGTTGCCAGGGCCTCAGCAGCAAAGTTGGGTTAACCAGACGTTAGCACCAAATGCTGTATCCTATGTTGCCTGAGAAACAGATTTAAGATGGAAAATCAAGGTTTCTTGAGGGAGGATGGAAAATTCTCCCTGAAAGGGGGAAGAAAGAGCTATTAGGATACTCGGATTTCAAGAAAACTTTCTTAAAAATCTTGGACTCTGCTTAAGTTGAGAGACATTCAAGTTTTACAAGGTCTAAGTCCTGGAGCAACATCAGTGCAGTGTTTAGCTTGTCTGAGGGAATGGATTCAGGTAGGCACTTGAGGAACCATTTATCTCTCCCTCTCCGCTTTGGTATCAATAGCTGTATGAGCAAGATTCATGTGGCATTATCATATCATAACGAGGCAGAAGAAAAGTACTGTCAGGCCTGACTTTCCAAAACAGACTACTACTAATTTGAAAAAAAA
>JAUBOD010000336.1:102849-124614 GCA_032353885.1 Nothura maculosa
TGAGGCCCACTGGATTTGTGTTGAGTGCCCTAGAAGTCCCAGTGCAATCACAGACGTATCCTCTGATCTCTGCACTACGCAGTCCATCTGTTGCTGCTTAAAAGGTGCTTGGCTGCATGTGTTCTTCTTTAATGTTACTCGTGATGCCCCCCTGGGCAAGACTCAAGAAGGACAATGAGAACTGAAAGGGACCGTCTAAATCAACCCCAAAAACCTGATCTCAGCCCTGACAGGCTGTGCACTTCTTTGCAACCACTTCTGCAAAGTACAGTAAAAATCTGCAAGAAAAATTTGTTTTTCTAGAAGTCCAAGTTTCAAAGCCTAATCAAAATTCCTGCAAGCCAGATCTAAGGCACTGTAGGAGACAGACACAGTCATGAACAGTCTGGCAATAAAACATGCACACACACACGCCCCTAGGTCTTATGACCACCAGTAATGAAGAGTAGGCACCCAATAAAATGCTCGAGTGAATGTAAATTCAGTGGATGTGCTTTGAAGGGGTCTTTTCATTGCCATTTCTTCATTCAGAAATATTGGTTATATAATTGAGGGACTGGAGCAGAAATAAATGAAAGGCTAAAATAAAAGGTCTGCAAATGCAAACAGCTTGGAGTGTCTTCAAAATTACAAAATATTCTAAATTTCTTCTCCATTTCTGAATTGTCTACAGCATTTCTCATCTGTGTCTTTACAGAGTCAAAAAAATGTAATGTCAGACATTTATAGGACACTTTTTTGCTGAAGGGAGAAAGGGAGCTGCATATGCATATGGTGCACATCAAATTGAAACCATATCAAACTTCCATCTGGGAATCTTCTACTCTAGAAAACTTAGAATTTAGAAAAGAAAAAATGTTCTGGAGAAGAAAAAAAAGCCCCTTAAATATCCTTTCAAATATAGTCTGTTCTTGGTGAGACACAATAGTAAAGGATATAACTTAAACCAGTCAAATTTATACGTTCTTAATTACAATGAAACATATCTTGACAGCATGATGAGTTTCATTTTTGGATAATCCTGAAAAATGTCACCTTTCTGTGACAACGATATATAATTAATTTAAGGAAAACATGTAGAATGACATTTCATCTATGGCAGATTTATTCTGAGGCTTTTAAATTTCCACGAAGCTTTTTTTTCCAGACAATGTATTAGCGAAACCTATTTGAAAATTAAAAAAAGAAACCCTTTTATAAAGTTGACACTATTTGCTATTTTTCAAAAGAAGAGTTTATAAGAGTTTATGAGTGCTCTGCTCCCTACTCTTATAGGCAAAGATTCACTTTTTACTATTTCCATAATCTCAGAGCCTCATACGTTTTCTTGAATGTGCTACTCTAACTGTATTAAGGGCCTCACTCTGCTATTATTGGCACATTATTGGTGTCATGATTCAGTATCTGCATATGACCCTTACAATCTCACTTTCTTCTTTACCCAGCTAGTTTAAATAATCACTGGAAATACAGTTAATCCTTTCGCACCTGTGGAAGTCTCTTCTGTGTAGCCCTCATCCTTACCCCAACGCAACACACATGAGGAGAGTGCCCAATTCCTGACTCCACTTCCTGCTCATAGTCTTCTAGGGCCACTTGTGAACACAACGCCCTTTTCTACAACAGCACAAATGCACGTAACAAGACTTTCCTCTTCAGTTTACTGTAGTTTGACGTTATCAAACATAATTTTCATTTCATCATATAACAGAAGCTTGTGCTAACTTAGTACTCCTGATACACAGGTATCATTGGTGCTACACATACTGGACCATTACTAGAAATGGGATGGACTGCTTGGTGTTATTTGGATAACATGACCTTCACGTGCTCCCATGTGTATTTTGAAATATGAGTCACTATCTTCCTTTACTCCAGGAGGCAAAAATACAGAACTTGGTTGTGACAGATTTCACTAAAGCTAGGATATTTTTTCCCTGGTATGCACATGATTACATGGTATTTTAAAAGTGAACTGAACTAAGTAAGAAACACCAGGCTGTCTGTGTCAGACAGCAGCTTAACTAAAAGGAGGTGTAGTGCTGCACCAGGATTGCTACAGGGCTTCAGATGACTCAGAGCACAGACAGAATATTCTCCTATTTGCTCAAAAGCTCCAGAATTTAAAGATACGTGACCACAAATGAATTGGATTTGAGATGAAAGTATTTAGCACTGAAAGTGAATGTCAAAACTGAGCACAACGGAAGAGCAGAGAAGTGCTCACCTTATCTTTCTTTAGTGCTATTTTTTCTACTACTTCTACTGGCTGGTTGGATATAAATAACTGAAAAACTGGGAGATGCTGGTAGGAGCAAAATGCTGCTAGGAATAAATGATGCTCATATAGCTAAACTGCATGCTGTAATTGTGGAAAGCTGAAATTCAAGGAATTTCAGAGGTGGAGTCTTTCTGTGTGATCACTATTCCTAAAGCAGCCTAGGGAGAAAGATGTTTGTAACCTTTCTCATCATATCTTGACTCTTACTAAGCTGGCTTTGCTCTATCCTTTATCTTTTCCCATTTACAATTTTGTATTTGTATTACAGGGGTATTCTAATGAGTAAAAAGTTAGAAAATTGGCCTCTCATTCTTCTTAACATCAAAATGTGATGAAATGTTGTATTATTTTTTAACTGGATGGGATATGGCATTTACGGGAAAAGAGTATGGCCTATTAAAATATTTGAAGAAAATTATCAAGAATTTCTGAACCTCGATGAATAATTATTTTCTATTAATATGGATTTGTAGATCTTGGACAAAATATTGTCCTCTGCCAAAAAGACATCACCAGAGAAAGAATTTACCTGTGCTTCTAACATTAAAAATGAATGTCATATGCAGCTTGAAGGTCTGTTGGGTTAGGTTTTAAATTTTGAGGATGCAGTTTTGGACTTTTCTTTCTAGCAGTGATATGACAAAGATATAAAAATATAACTTTATAACACACCAGGCTTCTGTTTCAGTCATATTGGTTTTGGCTGTTAGTGCTACACTGCATCTGATTGCCTGAACCATTCTGTCTTGTGTTATTGAGAGAGAGACATTCAGAAGAATTATGCCAGGGATCATCAGCTATGAATAACTGACCACTCTTGGTCAGATAATTAGTATGCTTTAATGTATATATGTATGCAGATGGCCAGTCCTGGCCTGAGGTTAAGCTAATGAGTTGACACTGTGCAAAACTACTGGACTTTGCATACAGTGAATGGTTGGGCAACTGTGACCTGCCATTGGACAAGACAACATGGAGAGACTCGATGGAGAGTGATATGGGAGAATCAGATCAAATAATGAAATGATTCCCTTTTCAGGTGCAATTCTTCAATGTGCTAAGCCCCATTGAAGTCTTTTAGTATTGACTGTATTCACTGTCTATTCTTCCACCATTCGTAGCATGTTCTCCTTCACCCTAGTCCTCTCCAATCTTTCTTCAATTCTATTTACTTTGAGTTTACATCTCCTTTCTCTCCATTGCAAAAAAGCCCAGTAGAAACGTAGCAGAGCAGGGTTTTGTTTTCCCCTTTTTCTCAGTCTCTCAGCTGGGCTTTTAATCTCAGACTGTCATACAGAAGCATGTTCTTTCATTGTGCCAAATGCCACTCTCTTTCCTTATACTTCTATCCCTTCTTTGCATAACTATATGCACATTTTTTTTCTCTGAAAACAATCTACTTCCTTTGTTTGCTTTCATTACCTGCTTACTTTATTTGCTTACTTTTCTTGTTCCTTCATGCCTCCTTCCCTTTTTGCTGAAAATTTACTTTTAAGTTCTTCCTACTGTCTAAGTTTGATTCAGCAAACATGTTCCAATTCAAAGCTAGGACAAAAAAGCTGAGGCTTTGCTTACCCAATATATATTCTATAATTTGCTTTTAGGTGCTAGAGACAATTCTCTACAGTC
This sequence comes from Nothura maculosa, assembly GCA_032353885.1. Classification (NCBI taxonomy): domain Eukaryota; kingdom Metazoa; phylum Chordata; class Aves; order Tinamiformes; family Tinamidae; genus Nothura; species Nothura maculosa. Next base: position 106,760 of record JAUBOD010000336.1, read on the forward strand.
AGGAGGTTTCTTTCACTTTTGCTAATGTTTTCATTAATTCCAGAATGTTTTAATTATCAATGAATACATAATTTCTCTGGGTGCCAAACAGCATAAGATAGTTCTTGCAACTGTACTTTGCTTCTTGAAATGTCTGATTGCTATCACTTTATGAAACAACAATATTTTACTCAAAAAAAGAGACAATGCTGCCTGCCAAGGTGGAAATGTTCAGCATATGTCATTGCCTGCAAGATACACTACTACTCTTACTGATTCACTGCATCAGTACTTTTTATCCATTTGATTACACTGCAGAAAAGCTTGTGCAATCTAATGTGATTTGCTAATACTGCACTGTAACACTGCACTGTAATACTGCACAGCTAACACTGTACAGACTAGAGCATTTGGGGAGCAAGGGTTGCTCATATAAATGACCTTTAATCTTTGTCATTATTACATAATGACATACCATTTTTACTATAAAAAAATTCTTCTTGTGACTCAGCTAGTGGTGTGTTGTGCAACTGAATGAAATATGAGGATGCTAAAGTCCACGTCTAATACTGAAGACTGTGACATCATGAGCTTTATCTTCTAAATCTTATTCTTTGCTGATAATTTCACTTTCTGAAGATCCAGCTTTAACATCTCAATCCATTCCTTAATATTAGGAGCAATATTTTCCTCATTTCCCTTCCTTTCATTTGCTTTCCACTTTATTATACAGTTTCAACTACTGACCTTACTTTGAAGTCAACTGAAAATGCAACTGTACTACAGATTAAAACTAGACTATCTTTTCTGCTAGGTTGTTGCTGCTTAATGAGTTCATCTTTATGTATTTTGTTATAGAAAGGGATCATTTCTTGTATGTAGTTAAAATGCAATTGCAGGAGAATGGTTTGTGAATTAATGTAGGTTAATGTCAACACTGAAGTTAATTCTTTAATTTCAGTGCAAGACGAGACAATTTTATAGGAATATTCTGATATGAAATTTAGGATCATTCTTAATTCATTACAGCTAGCTTTCTCTTATTAAAGATTTTGACTATAATAAGAGTTTTTCAGAACTACAAAAATCTGTTCATTTTAGATTTAAGATCTGTGAAGGTTCAGGGAATAGGAAAAAAGGTTAATTTTTTCAGGACTTTTTTCATAAAAGTGAAAGTGACATACATAAGTATGATATATGTATTTCTCTGTTGATGTTTGAAACTCCTTGACTCATTCTCATACGCGTCTCAACCAGTCATCCAACATCCATTCCCAAATGATCAACTCTTGGTATGTATCCGTGGCAATAACCTTTCACTTGCCCTTCCTATCCTCAACCACTGGCCCACATATTGTCTGCTAGAATATAAGCACTTCAGCTCAGACTTCGTTTTAATATATGTTTGCAAAGTACCTCCATATATATGCCATACAAATTATCCATGATAAAAGCAAGATTAATCTTATGGATTTGGATGTCCATAAACAAAAGAATAGAATATGAAAAGTCTATTGGATTTTGGGAGTATTTATTTTCTTCCTGTAATGTCCTTTGATAACAAAAGCTATTTGTAGCATCTGTTACATATCTTGCTGAAAAAGCCTCTTCCAGCAAGATAAATGTGCTTTTTAATACCACATATGACAATAGTGAAACACTGAATACAAACTGCAGCTTGCAGACACACATCAAAGATTCAGTGGAGACTTTTCTATCATCTTATGCTCTTCTCAAAGTTTTGATAAAAGATAATGAAGGCTAGATAAGCTGAAAGAGGCACCATCAGTAATTTGGAGCAGAAAGCTTGTGGGTGAGAAGAATAGATGTTGTAAAAAAAATCAAAGAAAAAATGGGTGTTAGGGTGTGACTGAATTTTCTGCTTTACCCACAGCAAAAAAAAGAGCCTTATGATATAGTCAAGAGTACTGAAAATATACCCAGGTCAAGAGATCCAGCTAAAGTAGCAAGCTGGATGAATGAGCTATTTTAACAGAAAATGACTAGACCAAAACTTACTCTTGTATGTTTGCTGTAAGAAATCTAGGACAGAAAAGTTGTATGGGAGCAATAAGCCTGCAATGAAGAGAGTCGATCTCTCTATTGCATGTGTTCTGATTTCTGTTTTGCCTTATTAAAAATTCATCACAGATACAAATTGTTCATTATCCATACTGGGTTATTTGCCTCCCTAAAAGTAAGTCTGTGCACTTAATATAAACATAGTTTTTAAATATTCAGTCATTATGCTAATCACTTTCATGTGCAGAGTATATGACTCATAGAAAAGTGCAGGTGCGCAGGAAGTATCCTAGTGATTATACAATATTAAGACATTTTGTGAATAGAGACCTGAGTACATTTTTATTGCATTCCCAAATACTTCTGTATATAATACCTGTTATTAAAAAACAACCTTTCTCACAAAGGTTCAGTAGAATGCACGCCTCTGTAAGAACACTTGTGGCTTTATTAAAGGCAACTGTACTTACAATCTAACACACCCTGTTTGTAGAGACAGTCTGTTTATAGAATGTCTAGCCGAGAATTTCATATTTTCTAAGCTCCCCATCTATGTATAGACCATTAATCTAAACAAGAGGAGAGCAAAGGCCTCTTATGCAATCACTCATCCTATATGGTTTGAGTATAGCTATCATGATTTCATTTCAAGCCACACAGTGAGCCTGCCCTGGTACGGTTCAGTAACTAGTAGGATCAAGAAGTAGTTGGAATTTGGCAATCTTGGAGAAAAAAAGAACATGAGCTCAGACATGTCTTGCCAATTAACCTCAGGTCAAGAAATGCTGCTGATACTGCTGCAAATACAGTCTGTGTTTGGGTAATAACAAACGCTGTGTTTTTCAAGGATGTTTCTCTGGACATATCTCAGACATAATACTACTGAACCTACCACAGTTCACTTGCATTTGCCCCAATCCAGAACACCACTACTTTAAGCTTTCTGTACACCGCTCCAGAACTTCCTCAAGTGCTTGTGTAATGATAATTCATTTTATTAAATTAACCAGAAAACTCCTCTTTTCTTGGGTGTGGTGTGTGGGTAATATTAATAAAAAAAAAAGGTAATCTCTAGATATTTGTATGAGCTTTTAGGTATGAAGCACTAACTTCAAAATAAATGTCCTCCTGTAGAGTGTAAAAGGCAACACATTTCTAATCCAATATGGACTCTGTAAAAACAAACTGTGCACAAAATAAAAATACAGTTTAAAAATTTAGAGGTGATAGAATCATCTTTCATTAGTCATACTACAAACTACTGAACAAGGCTACTTAAAAAAAAAATCTCCCCATCATTTACTGAAAAATAGTCTTTATCTCACTTCTGTACGATCACAATTTACAATTTTTTATCCTGTTCAGTATCCAACATTTTATTTGGAAAGTTGAAGTTTGAGCTTTATCTGGAAAAACGTACCCAAATTAGGAAAAACAAAAAAGGAATGGCAATTTTCAGAACAGAGCCACAGAGCAGAGATTCACAGATGTGGCCAGGAATGTTCTCTTGGCTTTAACTGGTGACAGGGGCCTCCAGTCAGCTCTGAATGACACAATGAGCAAAAGCTGGATGATCCATTTGCCAGACGAGGCAGAAGAGTTCTGAACAGAGGAAAATTGTTACTTAACTAATTTTTCAGTATTTATGGATAGTGTCCAAGCCCTGAGGGCACTACTAGGCCTTAAAGGCCTTGATTAACCTCACCTGTGACCTCCACCCACACCCCTGCCTATGGCTCCAAGTTGTGAGCTCAGCCCTGGGGCTGGCAGTTGTTGCCACAGCTATGATGGAGAAGCGCTGCTCTCCAGCTGAGCCATAGCCTGGCTGGCCATGGACCCCACTGAGCTGGTTCCTGACTGTGAACTACTTCCTTGCTTGATGGTGGCCCTGCTTGGTCACTCTGGATCTCTGCAGTGACCACCAGGCCTCATCCTAATCTGAGTGATATCTGTCTTGAACTCAGAGCTGCCTTATCACCGTGATCCTGCCTTATGATCCTGTCTCTTCATTGGGCCTGGCCACCACAGTTGAGCTTGCTGATCACCTCACTGGGTGCTGTGCGGCTGGGACCAGCCTGTGCTGCCAGCTCTTGTTTTCCCCTATGGTGCCCACCTCACTCTCCCTTGGGGCACAGGCAGCCCTTCGTGTTCCCTGGCAGTCAGTCTGTGACAGAAATAAAGAATAAAAGTGCTCTGAGCTTTCACAGAGGAATTAATGACCAGAAGCAATGTCTGCTGCTCAAGATACATTTTCCTCTTCAAAATAACAAGTCTGACAACACAGAACATCATTTGATGGTTAGCTGTTCTTTCAGCTTCCTTATGCAGTTGGCTAAAAGCCATCTGCAGTTAAATCTATGCAGGACAAATATGCTAGTACCAGCACAATTTATTTGCAGTGGTTTTGAGCATATTGACATGGTCTCTCACAGAAAGTTGGCTAGACACAAATTAGCTCCATCTGGAAGCAATACAGTGATACTACCAGACAGCATATCAAAAGGAACTGTAAGTTAGGGAGGAGAAATGTACTAACAAAACCACACTTGTCTCACACTTATTCAGCTTAGAGTAGTAACAACATGTTCTGGCATTATCTACTACTCACTTAGCAGCTTTTAAAACTACCTCCTGCATATATTACAGTGATCTGAGATATCTGGATAGAGGTATTAGTCCTTTATATAATCTAATTACTACAACATGTAATATCCAAGTTTCTACATATACCAAGCGTTTTTTTTTTCCTTCTAGATAGTATCAGAGGTCTTGATAACTCATATTTCAAATGCTGATTGGACTGCTACAGCTCTGAGTTGGGCTGCAAAGTTCCATTATCAGTAAAAAACAAACTTTCTGTAAGGAGGTAAAGTTTTGCAGCTTCTAGCATCAACAGGCAATTTTGCCATGACTTTCACGCAGGGCCTGATATTGCAGTTGTAAATCACAAGGTAAAACTTGCCTTGTTACTAAGGCAGAAACTCTGTAGGGACCAGTTAAGATTATGGAACGAATGTCAACACAAAACACAACAGACTTCATCTCCTGCTCTCCAACTTCAAATAAAACTTTATTTATCTAAATATAAATATGTTTTCAAATTTATCTGTTAAACCACATACTATTATGACATATATAAATGACATTCACCTTCAGGTAGACATTAATGGAAAGAATGATTTGCATCTAAAAGAATCAGTCTTATTTAATGTATTCTTGTAAGGTGCTCAAACTCCATCATGAGGACATATCAGGATTGGTGTAGCACTACAGGAAATTCTTACATACAATGGATACTCTTTGCAGAAGACATAGTTTTGTCTCATATTTGTATACTATGCATACAACTTTGCAATCATAACATAAATAAACAAAATGATGGCACCTAACAGTTGAAGATGGTTGGTGCTCTTTGCTTCCCTATGTCTGAATGAAAATGATTGCAACCTTTTTAACTCTCACTGAATACCTTGGTCACAATGTTCTATTTCTCTTCTATGTGGTCTTTGTCACTTCCTATCTATCTACTTTGAAATAGATCCAGTACATTACTCTGGACTAGATTAGTACTTACAGTATCTATCGTCTGTATTATAGTTTAATAGGATTGTTAGTCTTACACCTAAGGCATGTCATTTTGAATCACATCATCATTTTCTTTATTAAATAAAGAAATGTTAGTCACATCCTGAAAGGACCATCACTGTGAGGCTGACTCAGTTATCTCTAAGGGTTCACTTTATCGCTTCCAGAACTGACAGAGTATTATATCATAAAATTCATGCAGGGTATGGTATTGCAGCTGTAAATCACAAGGGCAACTCACACAGTGGCCAACACTCTTTGGAATAATCTTTATATTCACGCTGTGTTCAACCAGGCTTTCAGTTGAAAGATTACATATGATGTGGTTTTCCCCAGGAACGGTAAAGGGTCACTCCTGTGTCTTTGATCCTTTCAAGCTGCTTACTAAAATGTAAATAAGGCTTTATGTTGGACATTTATTTGTACTTGTGCCCCTTCAAGGACCATAAAGGACAAGCAACTCTAATCCAAAGAGTCAATTTGTGTTTGTGATTTGCTTTAGGGATATTTAAATCTAAACTGCTAATCTAAAATCCTAGGAGCACTACATCAATTAATCTAAATGAATCAAGCCATTGAAGTTGGACTATACTAATGTTTAGGCAATCTATTACATTTTCTGCTTTCTTTCAGATTTGCCCTTTTCTTACCCTTTATTTGCCCACTGGAGAAGGAGAGCAGGATTTAGGAGCTTCAGCTCAAAGTCTTTCCATTTTCACCCACAAAATCTCCATCCAAAACTGTTTTACAGTAATTACCTGAGGCCTAAAAACTGAGCTTTTTAAATCTATTGCTGGGAAGAATAAACTTACAAAGTAGTATTTTGAGCCATTTGCTGGGTGGTACAACCGAAATATCTCAGAGGACCATGGCTTGATTCAATCCACTCAGCAGTAATTTTCTTGGAATACTCTGATTTCCATCTAATTTCAAAGGGCCTCTCTGGATTTTATTACATTGCTTGTACTTCTTATTACATTGCTTGGTTAGTAGGACCACCTACTAACACAAAAAGCTGACTGCCCTCATCTCTACATGCCTGGCATTTCCTTTTTGAATATGAAGTCATAGCAACAATGAGGAAACTTATAGATCACATATGCAAGCTTGTTTATATCTTCAGAGTTCTGCTGTTTTTGATAATTTGGTGTTTATTTTCATTGCTTCTATATTCTCTTCCTCATAGAGAATGGAGTAGGTCATCAGAACACTTGATCTTTTCTAAAGCATTTTTATATTGGATTTTGAAAGATGCTTTTTATTTAATAAGGAAATGATAAAGCAGTCATAAAATTGCAGATCTGCATCTAGCAGACTTCAAAAAATAAATAAGCATTTTAGGTACCTAATGTTTTGATCTTAGGAACAAAGTGGACTCCTGGATTTTTCATTATCTTTTCAAAAGAAGGTCAGTAATTCTCAGGGCAGTTCAAGAAGAAATACTCCTGTAATAAAATGTATAGTGTAAAACCACCCAGCACTTTAGCACAGCTAAAATGTTCTTTAAGAAGCAAATTATTACAGCAGAATGCATCATTATGAGAAGAGTGAAAATGCATTAACAGAAGTTATTTTTCCCCAAATAATCTATTTTTATATGATTCAGACTTAACATCTAACTCATACTCATTTATATATTCTTACTTACATTGTAAACACAAATCCAGTAATTTAAAGGAATGTTCAACAAACTCATCCTCCCAACTATGTAAGGAAAATCTTCATGTTAATAAAGTTGGAAAGTGTATATTATATATGATGATATCTTTCAGTTTTTCTTAGTTATTTCTAATTGCAGGATTTTCTGCATTTTCTCTGCTTTCCTCCTAGAGATGAGATAGGCTTTTCCAACTAGATAGGTAGAGTTTAACCTTTAGATTTAGAATCAGATTTTTTGCTCATAATTTTTCTAAAAATAAAATTTAGGCACTGTAGGAACCTTAGTAGAAATCCTGTATCTCTCCTCTTGCAAAGATGGAAAACAACTTTGCCTTAAGCCTTAAGCTTGATTTAGATGCCATCCTTTGAGTTACAAGAAGACAAGGCCTGCATCCTGCAGCCTTGGAACCTACCTAGTAAGTATTGTGTGAAAGCTATTGGTATAAAGAATCTGAGGAGATCAATTCTTTCTTTGAAAAAGAAATCTAAAAGACTAGAGAGAGAATTTCCACTTTTTTTTTAATCCAGTAGCTCATTCATCCAAGATCTAGATCTGAGACACAAAACTTTCTTCAGTATTCAGGGATTTAAATATTTACTCCCAAACCTCCCTACCTAAGTGGATACCATAACGTTAGGTTGCAAAGCATTCTGCAAGTCCTCACTGTCAAGTCCTCAAGTCATCCACTTTATAGGGAACTTGAAATAATCTAGGTATTACTCACTGAGTCAGCCATACAGTTATTGACTGCAGCCAAAAATCATTCAATGATGTGACTTATTAGTTATAACCTAGCACTATAAAAATGTCAGACACTCAATACAAGGCAAATCAGTTGCATCAGAAAGCTCTTATACTTCTTAGGGGAAAAAATCATGTTAGCAACTACTGAAATAAAGTAAAATATTAAAATACTTGCAGGGTATCAATTTATACTTTGTCTCAAAATAAGACTTGCTTCTGAGATCTCAGATTTTTTTTAAGATTCAATTTTCTAAAAGACTGGAACTCTCAAGTTAACAAGGATACACAGTAAGATTATAAGGCCAAACCACTACGGCCTGAAAAGTACAAACAAAAGATAGAATATTGGGTCTCTCACACTAAGACTGCTCCTAACTCACATGTGAATTCTTTCCAGCCATGTAATGGACATTTGCTGATAAAAAGAATTGGCAGCAGCGTATTACCAAAAGGATTAATATTTTCATCACAGAACTTCTGTAGTTGGTCTGAAGAGTTGGAGGACTGTATGAATACACAGGTCAAGCTCAAGAAACTTGTTAGGAAGAGATACTCCGCTATGCCTTATGTCCTCCACTAGGAAAGATATCCAGAGTTGGACAATGTGGGAAGGGCAGTTTTACTGTACTTCATGGGGTGGCAATGGGGGATGTTTGCGAGAATGTTCTCAGGGTGCTTACATGTTCTCACAACACTAATACACAAGAAGTATCCACCTATTTAATTTAACCTCCCAAATGCTCTATTATATGATTTTTAATGCTATACTCCTCACATTTTTATAGCCTACCAATAAGGACTACAAAACAACAGCAGCTAGTCAGAGAGAGCTATTAACCATCTATGAGTAATAGCACTTATAATGACCATAGCAGCTATTAAAATGCAGGCGACCATAATATTATCGGGAAAAAAGAAGTGAGTCTGTGTAGAGGAAGTACATTTTTCATCTCTAGTCTTCTACTTTATCGTCCTGGAGTCATTACAGTTCATCTCTCTCTTCTAGTGATTGCTTTCTAAGAGCCCTCTAGGTCAAATTTAAGGTGCTGTGTTTCATAGTGAGACCAATTTTCTCAACAGTTTTGTTATACTTTAAAGCAATACACTAAGTTTGCATCCTGGATAGAATATAAATGATCTGATCTTATATTTACATATATACAATATATACAAAACCACAATACAATATATACAAAAACACATATAAATATATTTTTCCTAAATTTAATTTGATTATTTCCGTATAAAATCTGTAAAGCTAGATGACACATACTCACAGAATCATGGGTAGATGGATAAGAATGTATCTATTGTTCATGTTTCTTCCAAACAAGAGTTGGGGAACATCAAACACTCTTTAATCTGTACCAATTTTTCAGTGTATCAGCGGTCTCTTTTCCTAACACAGAGCCACAGTTCTGCTCCCACAGTTAGGCTGAAATAATCTGGGGTCAGATACAGACAGTACTGAGAATCATTACCTATGTCTATATCAGTGGTCTATCAAAGATAATGGGAAACCAAATTCTAACACATGACTCTATAGAGAAAGCAGACAAATATTTCCCCAACTGTTGGCTTATAAAAGAAAATATATGCTTTAAGTATTTTATTGCTCTGATCTTTCAGGCTGCTTCCTTACCCACATTCATATTGGTGGCTGCAGTGTAGTCCTACATAATGCAGAGCCTGCATTAAGCAGCTGTTCTGGAAGAGAAAGGCTACGTTTTTCTGTATGGAGCTATGCATAACACATACGCATGTCTCCACCAGAGTGAAAGCATGTATGTCTATACTCAGCCAAGCTAAGGCAGCTGCAAAGTCATTCTCCTTCCAACAGCCACATTTCATATACTGCACCCCAAGAAGCGACTGCTGCCGTGTGTCTGCACACACCCTGCATTCACAGCTTGGGCCAGCTTTGCCTATACGAGCATACACACAGGGCATATATACATATATGTATGCCCTGTGGCACCTGTGAAAAGCTAGGCACAGGTAGAAACAAATGTTAAGATTATGCCTGCTGTTTTGGCACCCAACCACACAGGACAATTCACCTAGCCTGAAACTTTCTTCCTATGTATATCTGAGTTTCAGTTGTAAATGCACTGAACATAAAAAGGGGAAAAAATACAGGCATCTAGGCCTACTTTTCAGGCCTTTTACTGTATCAAATACAAATAATCTTTTTTTCAATTAGCCTTAGTAAGCACTGTGTGTATGGCTGGAACAACTGCCTAAAGACCTATGGGTGCTTTCTGCTACAGAGAGTAAAATAGAAAATTAGTGACTCCTGGCAGTTGCTAATAGAGAACTTTCATAAGGAAGTATTTTTTTGCAATGAGATGACAATATACCATAAAGGACTTGAAAAGAAGAAAGATGAATCTCCAATAAATGCTTTCTATAATAGTCCATATTTTTTGAGAACATGGCTTTAGAACTTTAGTAAAGCTACAACAAGATTTTGAAGCAATTCATAATGCTTTTCAGCTAATACAAGATGGTTCCTGAACTATGTAGTTACTGTATTAAAAAAACAGTGACAGTTCCTAAGAAATAAATATAACACATGGAATTGTAATACTCTGTTAGACATGCACAAAGTCTACTTATACAAACAGCACTCTGTTGAATGCATTATAATAAAAAGTCACTAATCTGGGTTTACTGCAAGGCTATGCTGAGCTATATGAGTCATCCTGGCCTGCTGGAGGTAAAGCTGGTGTGATGCTGTTAAGGGCCACAGCATTTTGTCCCCCAGGCACTTTCCTGAAACCAGGACTAAAAACTTCTGCAGTTGTCTGCATGGATGACGTTTCTGTGCCTATAAGAAACAGCAGCTGCTGTGAGCTTTCATCCTTGCCACAGAACTGCTCTGTGTGCCTGGCTCCTGAGGAACCCACCAGTGACCATGTACCTTGTAGTCTAAAACTATTTAACATTTTAGTATCTCAATGGATTCAATCTGGGAAAGAAAAATCTTAATTTAAATTTAAAATTTCTCTAGGAGCAATCCACTTAGTTTGTATGAGTTTGCGCACATACTATTTGAATTTCCCCTTTGCAACCTGCCAGAAATAAAAGACATGGGTGGCAAATTAAATACAGCCATATGATGACATCTAGGGAGGGAATGCCCAAGGAGGAATATTGCACTAGCTGAGACTGTTCTCGGTGAGATAAACAGCTAAGGCAGAAGCTGTGACACATGCAATTAACATTTGAAAATCATTTTTGGTAACAAGCTCCTCAACAGCCCAAGTGTTTCATGATTGAACGGTATGGCATGACAGAGACTAATACTGTATCTATGGAGAATACTCCATATATATTTTATAGGATCCTATCAACATAACAGCTTAAGCTATGAATATTTAAGGACCAAAGGAAGAACAGATGATCAGTTGAGAGAAGCCCTTCCTTTAGATCTATGTATAACAAACATAAATATTTATTAGATAGTAGGTGTATGAACATTAGGAATAATTCTGAAACATATGAAGCTGCATCAGCATTTTCTTTTAAACTTTATACCTAGCACAGCAAATAATCCTGAATTGAAAACTTGAACTAATGGTAAGGAGAGAATCATTTTTGCAAAATAAGGACAGTATGAAGAAGAAAACAGCAGTTTTTGCCTCATAAAAACTTTCTAAAACATTTATAAACAGGCATTGCAGTTTTATGCATCTTATGACTAAAGTTTTGTTTACTGAATGTAAATGATCATTGCATTTAAATCAATAAAAATGATGTAGAAAAGTCTACTTTGGAACATATTGTCAGTCTGTGAGAAATTTATTGATGGATTGCTCTCAGGACAGACCCTTTGGTTTCACAGAATAAGCCTTACTTGATCAGACCATCATCTGTAAGAACACGACCTCAGTTAGACTTTGCATGGGTAAGCAAAAAAACCTAAAACTTCAGGTTTTTAGAAACTGAAGTTTTAATGATGTCTGAGATTTTTCTTTCAGAAAACAAAAACAAGACAAGTTGCCACTTTTAATTCTGTATTAATGTTGCTGATTCATTCATTTTTCAGAATGAATATATTTATACAATCAACAGTCTAAATTCACCAGTTTGAATGTAAAAATCTACTCTACTCTTCTAAGACCATAATTCACAATACTGTTCTAAAGCTTGATAGAGTTCTTCTGATAATATAATATCCTGTTTATTATATTACATTATATCCTGTTTTATAGCAGAATATCCCGTTTATTGCTGCTATTGTAAAATAAAATTTGATTTTTCAAGTCACAGCAGATATAAGTTGAGTATAGCTCAGCTCTTTATCTAAGTGCCTTGAGCATAAATAAGTAATCAATCATTTATCACCAATTTGTTCAGCCATGCGGATTTTCGTGTCTCCAGTTTCTGTCTTATTCAAATATTTTAGTCTCAGGGTATTTTTCATTGATTTTTCATCCAAAAGAGACACAGAGCAAAAAAACAGAAATAAACAAACAAAAGCCTGCAACTTCAATATGTTTTACCGTTTGAAAGTTTGGAATAAGTCTCCTGAGTTGTCCTGGTCTCATTCTCATTGAAATTGTCCTATTGGGAATTTAGGAATTGATTTCAAAAGCAGCAGAATCAAGTACCAGTTTCGCAGTTTAACATATTCATTAAAGCATGAATACAGGTCCAAAAATGCCATGAAGCAGAAGAGTGGGTTTTTATATGCAGTACCTATCCACATTCGAAGCAGATGAGAGAATGGTTTAAAGTGCCCTAAGAGCATCAGCCCAAAATACGAAACAAAGCCTCCACAACCAAAATTTTGGGATCACAGTCATATGTGAATGCTGATTATTCTTTTGAAAATGTTGAAATGTAACAAAATGCCTCTTATTGACAGTCCTTTCATTGTCTAGCTTGTTACTGAATAAACATGAGCACAGTTGTTTCGGTTTGTTTGAAAACTACTGAAAAAATGTAAATAACCATTGAGTTGATGATAAAAAGTTGAATGTGACATTTGCTTTCATTTAAAATAGTTTGAAATGAGAGAAAGAACAGCATGACATTAAAAGCACAATCTATCTCATTGTGTGATTCTTTTTTGGAGCCTTTCTAAGAGCATTACTCTTGATACAGGAAAATAACCAGATATTGTGTTTGACCAATTTTATCAGAAAAATGAGGGGTGATAAAAAATATTTGCATTTCAAATTGCTCTCTAATATAGCTGCCCTAGATCCTGATGCTTCCCATATCTTCAAAATTCATGTAGATATTTGAAATTACAAAATGGGGAGAAGTCTTACATATTTAATACGTTAAGAATATTGCAGAGAAGTTCCATCCTCTTATGTCTTCTTATTCCATTCTCTAATTGTGCTGGGAATTTGGCAGAGCAATTGTGTTTTTCATTTTGGCTAAAGCAGTACAGAAAGGTCTGATATAACACTGACTTTAATTCTCGGTTCTCCTCATTTCATCAGTTTAGAGCTCCTCTCTTTTTCATGCAGAAATTATAATTCAAGTATAAGTGAAAATTAAATATAAGAGGCATTTTAGTCTCAAATTTATTCTGTTTTGTAACAGTGACTGGCAAATATTATTTGTGAAGGGCCTAAGAGGACAAGTCACTTCTAGCTCATGTAAGATCACTTCTAGCACTAGGTCACTTCTAGCTCATGTAAGATCAAGGCTAATATTAAGGCTTAACATAGCTCTAAAAAAATGTAAAGAAAAACATAACCACACAAGTTGTTAACAGATTCTGATTCAGAAGGCAAAAATATGAAGTATCTTCCAAATCATGATCAGAAAGCAGCTCTATTTTTGGCTTATACTTGAGTTAAGCACCCTTCAGATATTTAGCTTTAATTAACTGAAAAAATCTGGATGTTCAGATTTGAAATACAGTGCGAATATTGGCTTTGCTGTCTCAACAGGATATTCCCTCAAGTGGAGGATTCAAGCACTTCTTGCTCTCACCCCGTTCTGTAAATCATGAATGTCAATCAACCAGCTCCATTATCATTTTGTCTTCTCACAAGGCACCAACAAAACCTTTGCCTTTAAAATTAGCTCTTCTCGTTGAAAAAAGACTGCAGAAGTTTCCCCCTCAATTTGTAGAGATCATGCTTATGTTACTATATTTCAGGTAGATGATAAAAATGTGTGTTCAATCAAACAAAACTTAACCTTTATAATGAAAAAAATGACACAAAATTAATCATCTCATTGGCTTTTTCAATAAAGGTGATGGTGAAGGACTGAAACAATGTTTGAATTCATTTTTATTTACCATCTCCTAGTTTGGCACTCTAATATAGAAACATTATCAGAGGTGTGGATCAGTCATTAGCTGTTGAGCAGACAAATCTAATAGCTAAAACCTGCACAAGATGTAAGCTTAAGAGAGACAATTATAATGCAATTTCAGTACTGTTCCCCTTACTCAAAAAGCTTCTGCGTAATACAATGTAGAATATTAATTAAATTTAGAAATTTCATTTGATAAATTTCAAATAGTCCTCTCCTCATTAGCTCCAGCTGAACTTACTGGCATTCTAACCCTTCTGATTGTCCCTCTCGGGCTCTTGAGCATCCTTGGAGCAGCAAAAAAAGCGGTTAATATAAAGCTCAATGGTAAGTGCATACTTCTGAAATGCTCTGTAAGTGAGCCAGTGCCACCAGGTGCTACATCATGTACTGCTATACATGGAAAGACACATTAGGCAACAATTCAACTCAACTTGTCTACAGTATTGGTGGAAGGATTATGAGTATGATCCATAATGCATGCAATGCATAACACCACCATGTGGTTTGTTGTAAAAAAACCAGAAAGCAAAGTCCAGAAGACCAGTTTTATGCTAGTTTTAAACAGTTTTCAGCAGCTAAGGACAGCTTCAGTGCAACACTACTTCTGGATTACAGGCTTAAATTATGTCTCAGAGGGTAAGGGTTTTACTTCAGCTTGGTGGAAAAAGCTTCTGCTGAGGAAAGTTCATAATGACCAATTCAAGCTTCTCTGCTGTAAAGAACAACTTCTTAGAAAGAAAGGGAGCTTGAACTAAGTCTAGTTATTTTGAACATCAGGTCACAAACCATTCATCAATCAAACCAAAATCACAAGCACAGCCATGAACCAGAACCACACACGAAACACAATCTCTTTGACCTGAGAAGCTGCACTGTAGATACTGGTTACACATCCCGTCCAAATTCAATAAAAATGAACTTTTTTTTCTTTTGTGACTAGGCAAAACATTCCTTTTTTTTTTTTCCAAAAAAAAAAAAGGAAAGTTTTGCCTAGTCACAATTTCTTTCCTCTCCATATACGTTCTAATGCCCACAATTCCACGTTCAGATAATCTTTAGCAGCTACTCCCAATAAAAGCTGTTACATAAGCTAAGGAGAAGGAAGGAGGTTTGTAACTTGAGTTTTCCTTGTAGGATGTCCAAAGGAACATATTCCTACGTATACCTCTCCTTTATTGAAAGCTACTTAAAATTACTTTCCCTGTGTTTGGGGTTTACCTTCAAAATGCTAAATGTAACTATGTTATATGCTGCAACAAGACTTGAATTCTCCTGTGAAATCTGCATGCATTTTCTTTTAAATACTCTCACAAAAGTCATAAGAAAACCTCAAAATATTTAGATGTTAAATTATTACAGAGGAATGGCCCAAACTTTTGAATGCTTATTCAAACTGAATTCAACAATTAGATATTTCAAGATTGAGCGGTCTCTGATTAGTAGAATTGAACAAATATTTAAAGACCCCTCTTTATGGAAACACTGTTAAAATATTTAAAAGTCTGCTAAAGCCATCTTATTCTGTTTCCTGAGGTTCACTTTCAACTTAGCATTCAAATGATTTCATTCTACCAGGAAAAAAAAGGAAAAAAAAAAAGATCAATCCATGACACTGCATTCATGTGCAACGTCCAAAGGTGCTTGCATATGTATAACGGTGCTCTATATTCTTGCAAAACTTGGGAGTGGAACACCATAGAAATGAAGAAAATAAGCATATGGAAATTGCAATATGCTTGTGCCTATGCCTATATGCAACATGCCTATAAGCATAAAAGGAGAAAAAGTAAATTGGATAAATTATTTATTATGAATTAGTTTTTCATCTCTAAGACTTAGTACAAAAGAACAATATATGACACCTAAATATGACATTTGTTGCTGGCCAATTAATATATTCACTTGTTATTAGAATCCAGATATACAATGCAGTGAGTTAGTCAGAAAGAAAAAAAACTATTTTGATTCTTTCATGTAAAATTAAAAGACTTTCTCCTGAAATACTACTTACAAATTCATACATTTATTCAATATGATTCTGAAATTTTCTTTCAACTTTCACATCAACAGAGGGTTAATTGTTACCAAAGTTCATAAGATATTAAGATGAAATTGTATTTGGATTGCACTTATACTTCTCTCCAAAATGCCAGATTCATTGCAAACTGCCAGATGACAGACAGTGTGAGGAGCCCATATAAAACTGTGATACTTCTTTTTTTTTTCATTCTTTTGAATTTACTTTCCACATGAATGTTAGAAATTTCACCCCCATTTTAAGTGGCCATGGTGTAACCCTATTCTACATATATACGTGGTTGGGTAAAGCTTTATGAGTAACATGGTTTTCTTCAAATTTCTTTATTCTAGAAAAATGTCTAATTGAATAAGATCGTTATCTTCTCAATGGCTTTCATAATGATAGATTAAGATAATGGAGTGGATGGATGTTCATTTTATGCTTAGATTTGCCACAGTTAGAAGTCAGACATTTTTGATGGTACTTCTCTCTACTACTTGAATGCCTGTTGTTATGGTGATAATTCCAGGAGGGAACATTAATGAGGCTCACTTGAAAGCTTTGATGTTTACTGCATGATTATTTATAACACTTCATAAAAAGGTGATAGTTAGTTTTGCTACTGTTAATATGCATTATTGTATCGGTTTTCATGAGAATTACCTGAATTTCTATTATTTCTATTATGCATCTACAACACACAATTTTCAATGCACGTATATATATACACATAGATATGTATATATAATATATCCATACACATCGGGGAGGTGTCAGAGGACTAGAAGAAAACAATGTCACTCAAGTCTTCAAAAAGGGCAAGAGGGAAGAGTTAGGCAACTACAGGCCAGTTGGCTAAACCTCCATCCCTCGAAAGGTGATGGAGCAGCTCATCCTAGACAGCATCTGGAGAGGTTGTGGAGTCTCCTTCTTTGGAGATCTTTAAAACCCACTTGGATGCAGCCCTGTGCCACATGACCTAGGTGACCCTGCACGTGCAGGGGGGTTAGACTAGACGACCTCTGAGGTCCTCCCAATCTTAAGCATTCTATGATTCTATGATCTCTAGGCATGTCAAGTAAAAGAAGGTGATCAGGAGCACTCAGCATGGATTCAACAAGGGGAAGTCATGTTTGACAAACATGATAGCCTTCTCCAGTGAGATGACTTGCCAGTTGTAGGATGGGAGAGCCATAGATGTCGTCTACCTTGACAACAGGCCTTCAACACCACCTCTCCTAACATCCTAATGGAGAAGTTCAGGAAGTGTGGGTTAGATGAGTGGAGAGTGAGATGGATTGAGAACTGGCTGGATGGCAGAGCTCAGAAGGTGGTCATAAATGGGGCTGAGTCCAGTTGGAGGCCTGTGGCCAGTGATGTTCCCCAGGGGTCAGTACTGGGCCTGGTTCAACCTGTTTATCAATGACTTGGACGAGGGCATGGAGTGCATCCTGAGCAAGTTTGCGGATGATAGCAGGCTGGGTGGAGTGGCCGACACTCCGGAGGGCTGTGCTGCCATCCAGAGGGACCTGGACAGGCTGCAGAGTTGGGCAG
>JAUBOD010000336.1:124714-135175 GCA_032353885.1 Nothura maculosa
AGGAGGAGCGTTGCCAGCAGGTCGAGGGAGGTGATTCTGCCCCTCTACTCAACTCTGGTGAGGCCGCACCTGGAGTACTGTGTGCAGTTCTGGGCCCCCCAGTATAAGAGGGATGTGGAGCTTCTAGAGAGGGTCCAGCGGAGAGCAAGAAAGACAATTAAGAGACTGAAGCATCTATCTTATGAGGAAAGACTAAGTGAGCTGGGCCTGTTTGGCCTGGACAAGAGAAGACTTAGAGGAGATCTGATCAACATGTTTAAGTACTTGAGGAGAGAATGTAAAGAGAATGGAGCTAAACTGTTTTCAGTGGTGGCCAGTAATAGGACAAGGCTTAATGGATACAAATTGAAACAGAAGTTCCATCTCCATGTCAGGAAGAATTTCTTTCTTGTGAAGGTGACAGAGCCCTGGAACAGGCTTCCCAGGGAGGTTGTGGAGTCTCTTTTTCTGGAGATCTTCTAAACCCGCAAGGATGCCACCCTGTGTTACATGCTGTAGGTGTGTAGAGCAAGGGGGTTGGACTAGATGATCTCTGGAGGTCCTTCCAACCTCAATCATTCTGTGATTCTCTGATACTTATATGTAATAAAAAGGACTTGGAAGAACAAACAGAAATTTTATTTTCTCACAAAGGACATCTTTTACTATTCCTAACGACTTACCTAGATCATAACTTTCAGCTATCATGCAGAATCTAGAGGATCTATACTGCTCTTTCGTGATGAACTGAGCATGACTTCCCATATCCTAAGATAACCTATGGAAACTCTAGGAACTCATATCACGTAAAACACAAGTTCCCTCATGTTCTGACAGACCAACAGGAGGCATGTTGCAGAAAGGGTAGAATTGTTGGACTAGAGCCTTCAGCCCCAGGAGTACTTGAAGGTTCCCACAGAAGGGGGCTCCCATCTGCTATTCACGCCCGCGGTCACTTACATACTCCTCGTAGGCCTCATGCGCGGGTGGCGGGGGAGGTCTGTAGCCAGGCACGGCCGGAGCGCCCCGTGCGCGCGGTGTGGGGACGCCCCTTGCCACTGGGGGCACCGGGAGCGCTCCACGTGTCACCGGGGCTCCTCGGGGGGTCTGCGCCCCTCGGCCAGGCAGCGGCAGCGGGATCGCACCCCCACGGCCCCTGCGCGGGAGGAAAAACAAGTTAACTGTTCGGTGCGTACATCAAGGCAATGCATGTAAGCATTACTCCCTCTTGAGTTGTTCTTCTTTTAATTCTAATTAAAAATATGTAACTGGGGTTTTGGCAGTCAAGTGCTTTTAGGCAGTATCTCCAGAGGAACTGTATTATGGAAAGGCACTATTCTTAAGACATCTAGTGACTTTTAAACTCGATTCTCCCGATGCCTGTAGCAGTGAAAATCTGTCTAATGTCATTCAGTTTTCTCAAAGTTGTTCTAAGGAAGCTCTAGAGCAAGAAGAAAGCGAGGACTTTCCTGTCCTGCCCTCAACCTGCAGAAGCGGCCATTTTTCACATCCTCCTTTTTATTGGGGGTAGGGGACCCTGCTCAGCAAAAGAGTAGGGTAGATGGCAGAAACGCTCAGGGTAATGCTGAGCAGAGCAGTGGCACCAAGGCAGGGAAGCGCTTTCCTTCTCATTGAATTTAGAGCAGCAGAACGGACACAGGTAGCGTTGATTCTGCTCGTGCCTGCTGTGCATGAGATCAGCACAGACAAGTTCAGCCTCCGCTCACTCTTTTACGTGGCCTCCGTCCTGCTGCACTAATCAGCACGTCTGTAGGAAAAGCTGTTACAGGTTACAAACAAGGTCTGGCAATTATACGACACCCTAAGTTACAAAGGGATATATCAGCGAAACAGGCTTTGAATTTTCACTTGGAGCAGCGTGACTGGCATCACTTAGCAGCCAGGTCTGGAGCAGTGAACTCATTTCCCTCATAGTGTAAACCGCTGTCAGTTTGCTACTGAGAAAGTCAAACCCATAGCTTGTGATGTTTGCTATTTTATTCCATACATTTTACTGCTTAATGGTAATATTTAATTAAATGTTTAAATAATTAATTGCCAATGTTTTTAGAGTTAACTGTTTTTGGAGTAAGTTTAAGTAAAGCTCTTCAAAGACATAAGGTCTAAGGGAAGACTGATTTCTGAACTCTTTAGAAGACTTCTAGTGGAAGATTAACACTTGCTAGGGTTTTGGCAAATGTATAAAATGTATCATTGGCAAATCATTTGGCAAATCATTATCTGGCAAATGTATCATTGGCAAATGAATGTCAAGTTTAAAAAAATCTAAGCATGTGCCTCACCATACATATAGAAAATTTTGATTTAATTCAAACAGAATTGAAGGAAAACGTGATAGGGCCCTTTGGGGAAAAACAGCCACAGGCAAGATCTACAAATTTAATTACTGAAAGAGAACCTCTCCACCAAGTTTAGGATAAGGAAGCTCCCCCTTGTATCTGCTCTGAAATAAAAGTGGTTTCCTTAGGACCCATCTTGAAATGATCTCTGTGGAGGCCTAGAAGTAACTATATAACTTAGATGCCTTAGGCAACTAATTTCTCAAGGGTTCACAGTGAAAAATGAGTCTGAAAGAGAGCATTAAGATTATATATTGACCTTACGAACAGAGACAGAGCTATCCGTTTCCAATATATGAGTACTTGGAGAAAATCAGGAAACAAATTCATATACCAACACTTTTAGACAATGCCAGTGTAATTCATATGGAATTGATAACACACAGAACAAATAATATATAATGCAATATGTATTATATAGATAAAATATTATGCATATAATCTGATTAGTAGTAGTATATTTTGGTATACCACCAAATATAGTGTGTATGTGTTTGGTATATCACCCAATATAGTGAACTGCACATTTGAGGACATTTAGGTCAGAAAATTTCTTGGAAGTTTTTCTTAAACATTTTGCTTCACTGAGCATGACAAGTATATGATTTTCTTTTATTTAAACTTTGTTTGTGTTTATAGTTTCTAAAACTAGTGGCATGACAGCTCATGCTAAGATACCTCGAAGGAGCGGCAGGTGGCACGCGGATTCCTCTTCCTCGAATGCCCCGTCCACGAGCTGAATCATCTGAACCATTCAAATAGGACAGTTCTCGCAGCTGCTCCTGACGAATTTCATCGTTATAATCCTGAAATGTAAATGGTAAAACCCACTGAAACTTGGTCACTAATTTGGCTGTACTCCTAAGCCATCCAAAACTAGTTTGGTATTTCCCACCTTTCTATGTGGATCTCATATGCATGAATTCTTTTGCAATACTACCTGTGTGCTGGAAAATTTTACTTTTATATTCAGAAATGATATGGAATTGAGCTATTCAAAGACTGGATAACTACCTAAAATATGCTGAAAGACAAAGTTATGCATGTAGTAAGGTGGCTATAGAAAGACATACACATAAAATAAAACACGCATGTCACACAAGGCATACATACAAAGCAGACGCCAAAAATATATCTGTAAACAAGATGCAAATGGACTTTCACATTAAAAAAAAAAGTGTCAACTTCAAAGACCTAGAATGGATGAAAAAATGTGTTTTATAAATATATCGTTTTGGTGGACAATCCTGGCTACCTTTCTGCATTCCACATACAGATTATCTCCTATCAGTATAAGATAATTTCTGCACCTTTGCAAAGAAAATTTACACTGGATTAATTCAACTGGATGATTTAATCACAACATTCCAGTGATTACAGTGTTATGAATTCAAACCCTACATTTGTACCATTTCCTGCAGTGCTATCACTGAATGTAGTTGTACCACTGACAAAATGTTATCAGCACTGAATGTAGCCTTTAGTTTATCCTGTATATCCACTAAACAATTTCTAAACAGAGTTCTTTCTTTAGAGTTCAGAAGTAACTATACTACACCATCTCTACCAAATAACATAGTTAGATGATATAAAATAGGCCTATTGTAAGCCTGCAGGGTATCAGCGCTAGCTTCTCCTGGCTTTGCAAACAGATGATCAGATTAATTTTCTTTTCTTACTGATACAAAATACACAATATTAGACAATTTATACTTATTTTGCAGTCTTTGTCTCAGTCAGAATGACTTTTTTTATCTGGTTTCTTTCCTTTTGTATCCCGCTCTTTGCCTGCTGATCATGGTAATAAGAGCCTGCTGCAGTAGCTGGCTCTGCGACAACAGAACTGTGCAACAGTTAATTAGTGTTTCAAAAACAGGAAGGATTATTGAATTTCAACCCTTCAGTTTTTCCTTCCTTCAACAAGCAATTGCCTTTGACTAATATTGGAGGATCTGAAAGCACCAGAGGGACTGCTGCTTCCCAGGTGGGTCAATGTCCTGGGTGCATGACAAGGGATGCTTCTTTTTAGGCAAGTTACAGATCGGGCACAGGGAGAGATGTAACCAGGGTCTTGCCCAGTCCTTGTCCTTCTCAACTATCTGAAATCAAATATATAATACACTTCCTCTGCCAGCAGAACAGGCTTATGAAATGTTCAGATGATGCTATGGGTTGGTGGCCGAAGGTCACCAAGGAGAAGGTGCACCAGGGGTGCACCAGGGGTGCACCAGTGCTGCACCAGGGGTGGAATAACCAACTCTGTGCCCCAATACAGACATCTTGGCATTCACATTCAACCAGGCAACCACCAGGTCATTCCAGTTGCTCCAGAAATGATCTGGTGGATGCTTAGTTGAATATGAGCCAACGAGATGCTCTCACTTACAAAGTATAAGGTAAATTTAATACTGGGTTACTACATTATGACCAAGTTGTACCCTCTTAAAACAAATTTCACTTCTAAATTTCTAATTAGTGAATCTGTTATCAATTCTATTAACAAAACTCAAAAAAAAGAAGAAAAACTTCATTATGCAATACTACAAATGGCATTTGCAGCAGAATCATAATTAAAAATAAAACCCCACTTGCTAAGAAACAGGATAATAGCTTTTCATTGACACTAATCCCCAAATCTTTTTTGTACATTTTGTGGTCTGACATTAATGATACTAAGCCAAAGACATTTTCCTAAATCAATATGCTTGTAAAGCACAGACAGAAACATAGCCTCAGTCAGGTCACATTAACAGCAATAATGGAACAGGTATCACTTGTGCCTTGATTAATATTATCTGTTATTCACGCCTGGCTTGGAAAGGATTCTGACTTCAAACTTGCCAGTTGAGTTTACCCTTCAGATTCTGCACCAATGCAAGGAGAGAACTTCAGAAATAATGGAAGTTTGGTAAAAGAGGGATGTAAGAAACCTGCATGGTAAGAAGTTGCAACTTTTCATGCAGGTGCTTTACTCTTCACCTTTGGAACATTCCTGAATAAATGAGTCCCTAGAATAAATTGCCTCACAGTTGTTATTCCTTATCCAGATCTGAACATCATTTAAAATGTTAATATTGACCAAAAAGAAAATCTAAATAACATTTATAAAATACAGCAAGATCTGCAGATCTGTACCATTCTGGCATGCAGTGCCCTCTGTTTTTTCTGAAGTTCACTTATGGTGTTCCCACTTGAGAAACATGTACAATTTATGTTGAAATGCCAAGGAAAAAACAATAAAGTACATGCAGGATTCTAATTAAGGTGCTGGGAATGGTATCATGAAAGAGCTCAATTAAAAACTGTAACTTTATACAGATCATTTATCTTATGTGTCCTTTAAAAAGCGTAATAAAAAATGTAATCGGCTAAACCTGAAATCTGTAATTTTTAACAGGAAGGCTTACTTCAACTCTTCATTAAACAGAAACATAACACAGAATTAATCTTTCATAACTACTACAGCAGTCTAGCTAGAGACAGAGAATATTGCTGAATATTTAATTGTAGCTGAGTTCAGAGCCGAGGACTTGAACAAAATTATGTTGCTGTTTCAAATATATCCAGTCCCAAGAGAGAGCACAAGATGTTACAAGACAAACCTGTACTGAACTAAGTATAATGAAGCAGTTACACTCTGCAGCAATAAATAGTGTTTCAGGAAAAAAAAAGCTCTCCTCATATTAAAATCAACTCATGAGTAATCTACTTTGTTCTGTACTTACTGTTTTATCTCTAATTTAGAAACTTTGTAGCTGATATAAACCTATATAACCTATATATTCTGCTCTTAAATGCATGTTTTTCACATCCTTATCTGCGTTACTGGCTACGAAGAGCTTTTCCAGGGAATGCAGAGAGTTCCATCATCTCATGCTGTGGTGGTCGAGGTGTGGAGCCCTACTCGCAGCCACTACTATTCACCTCAATAAGGCTACAGAAAAGCCAAGGATTTACCATCGCAGCTAAGTCAGTGGCATCCAGGGCCATCAGAATTCTGGATATTTATATATATAAACTGCCTGCAAACAAATCACATGTTTAGATTGACGTATTTAGTATTCTAGCATATGTGAACACGATGATCCCAAACCACCACAGCAATGTTTATTAATGAGGGCTGGGGATGGTTAATTAGGTCAACTGCCTTCACTATCATAGCGACAAAAGAAACATCCTGTTAGTACCAAAATCAGACCAGTGGCAGCTCACCCAGGGCAGTAATGACAGAAAAGTGCTGCAAAGATTAAGAATGCACATAAGCTAGAAAACTCCTGCAACCATTTTTGCAAAAGATGGCTGAATATGACGCAAGCTGCAAAGTCTGATGTGAACTAACAAGAACACATAGTGACAAGGGAGGAGAGTGAATAAAGAAATCAAAGGGTGAGACAGAGACGGAGGCAATGGATTTCAGGAGTAGCTATCAATCATTATCTTAACAAAGGCTTAGAGAAGCCAAGGATAAATCTATCCCTTAAGGAGTGTGAACTCCTGCCCTGGATGTATTTTGCACATGTAAGTTCTTTCCAAGTGCATTATTAATATAAAATATCATTTCTATCTGTGACAGGTAAGTTTCATTCTAACATCATGCTTAAGAGAAAAGTAATTCAGGTTGAAGCAAAACTAGTATGAGAATGCAGATTTACTCAAATCAAACATAAAATAATGATCAGAATTCGCTTTGGTAACTTCAGAGTTATCAAAATAGGGCTCACTTAGTCCCTCATATGCATCACACTGTAGCATGCTAACCCTCCTTATACCATTAAGCTGAATGTAAAGAAAAGACCACGTAGAACATAGCAGCACATCCCTCATATTAGCACAATATACAAGCATCTTAATGCTATAATGAAACAACTATCTGTTAGACTATATGTTGGCACTTTTTGTTTGAGTAACCAAAATCTCCTTGATTTTAGCTGGGTGAAAAAATGGTTGCAAAATATGTATGCTTTCCTTATGTTTACTTTCTACATAATTCTTAAAGCATTCCCCTACATAAAGGGTCTTCAAAGTAATATCTACCCTACAGTAAGAAGAGTCAGCTGTGTTGGGAAGGCTGTCATCAGCTCTGCACAGCTGGAAATAGAAACTGGGTCCTCCATTCCTGAAAATCTGAGCCTGCACTGTCTGAATTGCTAAACACTCTTTCCTTTTCAGGCAAAATATATTCTTTGAAATTGCCTGTTGCCAATAGAGACCACCATATTCATATACATCCTTATGCCCC
The DNA here is from genome assembly GCA_032353885.1 of Nothura maculosa. Taxonomy (NCBI): domain Eukaryota; kingdom Metazoa; phylum Chordata; class Aves; order Tinamiformes; family Tinamidae; genus Nothura; species Nothura maculosa. The sequence continues at coordinate 132,293 of JAUBOD010000336.1, forward strand.
ATTCTGTGTTTCTCTGTTTCTGTGTTCTGCCTGCTATGTAGTAGAAAGGAAATAGGAGATGGATGTGAACTCCCTTGGCATTTCTGCATCCTGTAAAGCTTCCATCGTCAGCAAAAGAGCTTGAGGGCTCAGTATATTTGCAGAGATTCATTGAAGCTAAAGTATCTCCCCTAAATCCTGATGTTGCAGCCTTGGGGCTATATTCAGGCAGCTTAAATTCCAATTATCCTACAATTTTCTATCGAATGGATGCTTCAGCAAGCCCACAACCAGCAAGCAGGACACAAGGGCTTGGGTGGACTTGGAGAATGTGAATATAGTCCATTTTTTGTATTGGGCTACATACTGACTGATTTTGGACACTGAAAGAGACATCATCATCCTGTGTGTATGCTTCCCCACTGTGTATGTGGGGAAGCTTTCAGCTTGTGGTGGTGAAGAACTCGCTGGAGTCCTTTGGCCTCAAAGCAGTTGGCTCTGAGACGATTCAGCTTCAGCTGCACAGTGAAAAGTACTCACCTCAAGTCAAGGGTCAGGGTCAGCTCTTTATTATACAGAGGAGGACAAGAACTCAGAGATTCCCACTTTCCAGCTGAGCTCTTTAAGTATCTGTTACAGAAAAAGGCTAGTACTGGCTGCTCAGTATCAGGAGAGAGTTTGATCAACTAATCTCTGTCCCAGCAGAGGCAAGAGCATCTCCTGCTATTTCTCTATATTCCAAGATCCAATGCTAAGATTTCCATGTATTCAAAATATAATTTTTGAATTTTGCTTTTGGATCTTCTCCTCCAGGTGTTTAAAGCCTCTCTCTAACATCGTCTATTTAGGAAATCTGGACAGTCATACCAGTTAGGTTGCAAAGACTTTTAGAAATTTGGGTGAGGTAGGGCTTCAGCTAAGCATAGAGGTTCTGTGGGTGGAATTCCATCTTCAAACTTCATTCTTTGCTTCTCTAATAAAAGTCCAAAGTTCACTGTAAAGTATGACATTAATCTCGAAAGTATGACATTAATCTCTCTCTGAGATCATGCTCAACCAAGCAATTCATAGAAAGTTCAGCAGAACCGTGGGAGCTGGCTCTAGCCCATTTTACGTGGGTGTCTGATGGGTATGGCATATGTTCTCAACAATATACAGAGAAGCTCTAAACAGACAGCTGTTCTGATGTTCCTAGATAAAGACTTATGTTTTCTGAATCCATTTTTAATGTATGCACATGGTTTTCTGGTTACGTACACTCAAAGTCATCTGTTAGGATGGGTTTTTGCCCATTCACAGATTGGTTTGATTATTTGACTGGATCATAGGTGCCAGGTAATGATAGGTTCAGATGGACAACCTGCAGTGCACCACAAGTGACAATTCGACTGCCAGAACTCCTCCTCTGTGACTCCAATACTTCTTTAATTGGCATTTTCCCATATATATTGGCACTTGCTAAGGCTATTTTGTGTATGTGTAGTTCTCTGGCAGACAGTATCCCCAATCAATACATGAAAATATAAATACAGTCTCTCTGAGACCAAGAAAAAAATTTTTTTAAGCAATCAACAACTTAGCCAAATCCATAATCACAAACATTTTGCCCTTTCCTTTGCCACATATGCAAAAAAGAGTTGTCTTTACCTGCCCTTTCATTTGCCACAGATGCAAAAAATAGTTGTCTTTACCTGCTTATAGTCTGTCTAAAAATAAACTTTAATTGTGTGGGTCATCATTAAAGATTGAAACACGGAGAACAGACCTTACATTTCTCTCCGTAACAGTAAATGTGTTGCAACCAATACGGGTTTCAGCTCAGAAACGCCTGTGGGCAGAACACACGCAGACATAAGCTCGAGTCATGCACACTTGCCTTTGAGGTTAGCTGACAGCTGGGGGATTTGTCAGCTTGCCACAGAGAGCACCAGCCCAAGCGTGGATGTCATTTTTCTCTTTGGGCATGCACAATTAGGCCTGCCTGGCATCATCAGCACGGGGCACTGCACGCTGCAGGCGGCGGGAGCGCACGGGCGGCAGCTCCTGCTCCGCAGCTGCCAATACCCAGAACGTCAGTCGTGCAGAGGCAACTGCCACGGAGCCTCCACCCTCCATTTTGGTCCTTGCTACAACCAAGTAAAATGAGCCTCATGCCATTGTGCATTGGTTTATTTATTTTTTTCATACAAGGGGAGGTTTTTTCCATGTGAGCTAAAACAATTATTAATGTAGTTAGCCATACAAAATAACTATAATGAAACTGTGGAATGCGTGAGAGTTGAAAAACTTTCCGAATCCCATGCTAAACTGCAGATGTTTGTCCAGTTTTCTTCCCTGCTCCTGCTTTCAGGACCAAAACCAAACAGATACTATGATGTTTAATACCATGATGTTTAATGACGTTTAGGAGCTCACAGAAGTCAGCCAGCTGATAGCTCCCTATCCCCAGATTTAACTCTGAATAAATCCCACTGACCCCAGACTAAAGCTCATAGCTGTCACTTGAAGAGACATAAGAGATTTGGCAATATGAACACACTGGGGCACATGGGGAAGGTGATGCAGTCCTCCTAAAGGCATCCTGAGGACTCGCAGTGGATGCTCCTGGTGACTCCTAGGAAGGAAGGCATGGCCAGGACCTGTCATCCTCAGAGAAAAAGCCCTGGCTTGTGGGGAGCAGGAGCGCAGCCCTCCAGCTGCTTTCACAGAACCAGATTTGCCACCAGCGTCACCAACTGCTCTTAAGGCCAGAGCACCCAGCCAACAAAAACTGTGCAGGACAGACCACAACCTTCAGCTCATTAATTCCCACATTATTTTTCTCCTTTTCTTTTCTCTTGTCTTTTCTTTTCTTTTCTTTTCTTTTCTTTTCTTTTCTTTTCTTTTCTTTTCTTTTCTTTTCTT
>JAUBOD010000336.1:142999-163972 GCA_032353885.1 Nothura maculosa
GGAGGCAGTGAAGGGAAACCCAATGCTTTAGGAGGCAATTACCGGATCTGTCAGCTTGGAAGCAGCCTTGGGGGATGCCCCAGTAATCCCTACAAAACTGCGTGGTCGGATGACTCATTTCTTATGCTGAATTAAGTATGTGCAGAAAAGGGGCTGAAGTCAGTCTGCAAGAGGGCCTGCTCAGCTGTCCCCACCATCTCCTGTGTACCCAAATCCCTATTCCCAGCATCACTAGCACTTCCGAAAGACCCCATTTGATCTCCATTGTGGTTATGTCTCTTTGAGGTCTCAAACTTTCCTGCCCCACAAGTCTGAGATCAGCCCAGCCCAGCAAGCCTGGCTAAGGACAGGTAGTGTTGGCCTTCATTTTGCTAAGGAAGGAACCACACACTTCCAGTCAGGTTTTCCAAGCACATAAATGGTGGCCACAAACCAACCAACCAACCAAACAAACAAAAAGTACTTGCACAGAAAAACTTGTGTTTGAAAATCCAGTAGCTCTATGTGTACTCACGTGTGTCTCTGCCCTTCTCATACTCGCATACAGATTTTGCAAAGAATTAGTGTTCCTTGCCATGAAATCACATTTGCAATTTATTATGTATTTCCCACATGACACACATTTTCTTTTCTGAAGTGTTTTTATAGGCAGGCACAAGTTAACAAAGTATCAAACTTTCTGACTTACTGCAGGGTTTTTTTCTGGTTACCTAAACTGCACCAATGAAAGAAAAAGGCTCCCTGAAGCTGTTTTTGCAGTTCAAAAGGCCATTTCAATACACAGAGATGCTGATGAGTGATGTTCTAAGCATAGCAATTTCCCTTGATATTTTTTAAAGTGGTATTTAGCATACACCACTGACAGCCAGAGACACATTTGTACAGACGAAAATGCCTCACTCCAGTTGAAGGTAAAATTTTAAAATAAGAATTTAGCTTCACTTCTTAGTTATTATTGCAGTAGCACACTTGACAAATTCTATTGCAGGGCATACACAATCTAGAAAATCTTGGAGAACTCACAACTTAAATGAAAGTGTTTATGCTAAAAATAGACAATAAGCATATATTCAGTATCAGATGCTATATTTTTTTTTTCTTAGGAATAAAATCCTTGGATTTTGTTTCTTTAATTCCTCAGATAAAATGTATCTGAACTGCAATACATGTATATATGTTTATTGATCTACAGTGCTGTCAATATTTCATATTTTTATTTATCATGGCATTGTTCAGTCGCCATTAGGCTTAAAATGCCACATTACAGGAAGTCTTTCATATGATTCCATCTCTTAACTACCAGCAAAACTTCTTTTTTGAATCACTATAATTCCTCTTTATTGGATACTCTGTATGACTCCATGATTTAACTCACTTATTATTTCAAAGTAGGTGCAAATGTAGTAAATACGATATATTCCTCGGGTGGAAATAATGGCATAGTTGTTGCCACTGATAATGCAAGCTGCCTTCTAAAACAGATGTTGGATAATGAATTTCTTGGCTTAAGATAGTAGAGTACTGCAACACTCACTGAAAGTTAATCTACCAGATGTAAAAGCCGTAGATAGATATTCCTCCATTTAGGATACTGATGTGACTAAAACAGGTTTTTACAGTGTAAGTAGGTTACAAATCATCACACAACATCAGCCTTTGCATTGTAATGAAAGTACTAAGCCTCATTTGAAATGACTGTTTATATATTTCATATGCATCTGGCACAGATGCCAGAGAAGATGCAGTGCCAATCCAGCTCACTAGTTCCTAGCTGCTGCCTTGGCAGTTTCAGGTAAGCAGGACTCATTTTTCTCTGGAATTTTGGAAGACATACAGCCTCTGTGGGATTCCAAGCTATTCCAGTCTCCAATAGTGCTACAGTTTCAGGGGAACCTGAATGCCAGCCCCTCCCTTCCAGGAATTTGAGGGATCAGGATTTGGAGTACTGATATCTTCGAGCTGTAATTGCACTTTTGTTTATTAAAGTGCTACAGTTACAATATTTTATGCAGCCAAATTACCTCTAGAGTTAGAGCACAGCACTTTTCTGAACAAAGAGCAAAATAATAAAGAACATAAATTTTTGCAGATGTTGAGCTAGAAGGCATGGATGCCTAGTGATGTGAAACTATTTAAATTTAGAGTCAAGTACCAGTACAGTACAGCTCCACTGAGACTGAGGAAGAAACAATTAGTAATGTTTTTATAATATCACACGAGTTTTGCCAAGGTCTACTCTTCATTTTAAAGTGTACTGAGGATTTGTTAAGCTTATAGGAAAGATAGAAAATGGAAATCAATGACACTGACATCCAAAAATGAAACCCCTCCTGTAATGTCTGGTTTACCAGTATCCTAGATCCTCAAAGCCTATTTTGTATATACTGTTGAGAAGTTTTGAGCTGGTTTGGAATTAAGATTGTGTCAAGTAGGTCAGAGGCTTTTCCATTTCTTGGAAATTTTCAATCAGATTTTCCATTCCTTGGAAAATTCACCTCTACCTTATTTCTGTGAGAGGATTTTTTAGCAAAAATCTCTGTTAATTTGGACACAAAACCCAATATTTTTACTGAGAATTTGCAAACTGGGATTTTTTGAAGGTTTATTATTTGACCAAATATCATTCAGTTATCAAGAGGTAAAAAAAAAGCTACATTCCTCAGAAAAAGATAACTGTCCAGTTTTCAAGGGACATAAAAGGCATATTCCTCACAAACAGGTTATTCTTGAGATGTTAGGATTATACATGCCAAATTAAGATGTCAGATTCTTGTATAGAATTTGTTCAGGATTAGTTCATAAAACTAGTAAACCCTTTACTAGGTAACGACAGTAAGCAATCTTTTATGTGCACAAACCATTCTGTAACTGTGCTGAGGGATGTCAATTTAGCAGGACATTTCCTCGTTGTTAGGTTTCAAGTATTGAAGTTTCCACATCTTCTCCTCTAGCCCTTATAAAGACTTAGAGATGACTTGTCTGTTATTATAGAAATGAGCTTTTCTTTTTTCCCCAGAGAACTTGCCTTGTCCTTGCAGTAGAGGAAAATAGAAAAATAAGAATTAATTTTACATGAACGGTCAGTTTTTAGGGAATTCTAATGACTTCATGATTAGTTTCTTCTTCATAAGCAACCTGAAGCATTTTGCTTCAGCTGCTGCTAATAATATGTCTCCTGTACCTATGCAATAGGTTTTTGCAGTTATATGGTGCATTTTGTGCCATCATTTTTTTCAAGGTCAGCATTAAGCTGTCACTGCTGTGTGTCAAATACACCAACTAACATCACTGTTGTAGTGGTCTAGGAATCTGCCAACCCTGGCTTTTTGTGAGTATCACTGTAACTTTGAAAGTTAGTCCAATCATTTAATGTGTGTTTATACATACATTTAGTCCTTCTTTCTGAGTTTTCCTTTTAATCTTTTTATCTGTTGTACTTTTTCTGAGTAGGTTCCCAATAAAGAGCCTTGCTTGCACTGCTCTTCCCCACTTGGTTCCCATTAGCACTATGTAAAGATGACGCTACGATTAAAAATTATCGTCTGACTTCTTTCCCCATCAGGTAACTTACGCATGCATGAAACTCCAAATTGAGACAGAATTATAGTTAGGACTGATTGTGTCATCCCTTCTGTTACAAATTCTGTTTATATTTTTTTATAATTGTGCGTGCATTAAAAACCTTACTAAAATCTTGCAGGCAACCTGAAGAATTAGCTAAATGACTGCACTGTGCAGTGCCTAGCTCTGCCTACAGCACAAGTTACAACTGCATAACAGAATAGAGAAAACATTAAAGTTTTGAGATAATGAACACATTATTGTTCCTTTTGGAAATGTCTTTACAATTGTGCTAAGAACTGTACTGAAGCTGACGACCTTGGACTTCCCTTAACCATTTTGGGCTATACAGCAGCATATGGATGATTAAGGAAGCAGCGAGGCTTTTTCTTCTTTTGATGACTTTCTTTTTTGCCAGCAGTTAAGAGGAAAAGAAGAGCTTTTGGGAGTGCATCTCTCGAGGGGAGATGTGCAGTATGTGACCAAGCAGGTCATTTTTTACTTTGTTTTTGAGAATTGCCTGTTTCTGTCCAATAGCACAGGCTTAGATAAAACAGATCAATTTGTTTGTGTTTAGTGCTAAATCATCTGTGGTGGTTTGAGGTTTGATTTTTCTGCTCTCCTTCAGCACAGCAAAAATTAGTGCTTTACTCCAGAACAGTATAGGAAAAGTGTCAGCTATGCAGCACGCCAGCTATCTAACACAACTATATTGCTCATTCATCCACATCTTTTAAAATCTATTAGCCTGACAGGAAAGGTACTTTAAGGCTTTCAAAGGCAAATTACTAAAATTCAAATCCAGGGTAAATTACTGAACACTTTTATGGGATGCACGTGTCTGCCAGGCAGTGGCCATAAAGTGACCTCAGCAGAGCTATTTACAGCCATCTTCTAAATGCACAATTTAACCTGAAGCAAATAAAAAGGTGTTTATCACATCAGGGTCTGCATAAGTAATCTGGTGCATTCTTGGGTTTTGGCATCCTCTTGGTAAAGTTCACAAAACTGTCATGCAGGTTCTATAATTACAGACACCGGAGTTCAAACAGGCTGGTGACTGGGAAGTAAATCACTCTTTCTGCATTCACAGAAGTGTCCTAATCAGCTGACTAAAGAATCTGCTTAATCATGAGATTTCATGATTATTTTAGGAAGATTGTGACATGGGAGATTTTATAGGACAGAAGATTGCTGGCATGGTAAGACAGGGTTGTAAAATATTTATGTCCTACAGTATTATAACATTCCTTCTTTGATTTTTCTTGGTACTTTCTATGCTAAGGTAGTCAGTGGAATATTCATCAGGATATAAAATGGCAAGGAGAGGAGCTGCTTCTTTACTTATTTTATAGGAAAAAAATGCCAGGTGTTATTTGTAAAGAAAATATTTCTATTCAATACCCTAGTAAATCCTGAGAATCAGGTTTTTCTACATATGGCATTTATTTTATTACCTAACAGAAAAAAAAACAACTCTCAGAAAAAAAAAAAACCAACAAAAAACAGGAAAATGAGATGCCTGACTTCAGCAAATTATTCTGGCAAGAAAAAATCCAACTAAACACCTTTAACATAAATTAAGGTAGGAGGTTAATTTCCACTTCCTCATCCTGGCCATCTAAAATATTTTTGTGATACTCAAGCACTTACATGAAAAATTGCACTTGTATGAACAGAAAAAAGTAAGTTTATCCGGAGGCATCGGAGAGCATTCAATAAAGGGAGGGAAAACAATGAACTAGGTAAGACTGGAGGGAGTAAGACTCTTGGATATCAGAAACAGGGGATTTACTAGAGAAGGGAGGATTCCAGGATAATCTGCACCTCATATTACCAATACGTTCAACTACCCGAACTGACAGATTGTTTGCTTTGATTTTCTCAAATTATGCAGGAGTTATGTCTGTGAAATTGCAGCTGTGCAAAAAAGTACAAATAAGTGTTTTTTCATTTTTATTATTTTTTTCTGCTAGTAGATTAACTTGAACAATAACCAAAATAGCAATAATGTGACTGTTTAATAAGTTCCTCCATTGATTGGGTTTGTGAATAGGTCCTGCTTGAGGTGAAATATCTTACTTGTTTAATATGTTTACTTGAATTATTCTATTTAATCCATGTTTACTGAAATTCTTTTTGAATTATGTCATAAAGAAACTGCATATATTTTTTAAAACTCTTTCAGTGTGCCATGTTGCCCTTTTGAAATGTTTTACAATGACACTACAAAGAATGCATTACATGAAAAGCAAAATGGTTATTAGCAAACTTGGCACTAAACCTAGAAATTTTCAGTTCTAACTGCTATCATCTGTCTCTCACTTTCATTAACATTAGTAAAAGAGAAAAATGCAAATGTTCAGAGCTCTGCAACTTGGATCCTGTTGTTCCACCAGTCAATGACAAAATGCCTCTGGATGTCAGCAGGAACAGGCTCCCAAGTGGAGCTTCCCAGAATTTCTCAAGTGCATTCCTCATCTAGCCATCTAGCTACACAACAAAACAAGAACCTACACATTTATTTTACAGAACATAGATATGTTGGTGCAGCTGTTGATCTCTGACATACAAGATTTTTTTTCCCTCACGACCTCAACCCTCCTATTGACACTGCTTCCTTCAGCCTTTTTGACATCTTAAGAAATAAGCTCTTCTGTAAACACTCATCTCAAGGGCTTTACAAACCCCTTGTAAAGGCTCCGTGCTCTTTTACCTTTCTGTAGAACACATCATTTCTTCTGACAGTGACAGGAAAGTACATGACCCAGGCATGGTGCACCAAAGAAGTAAGGTGATACTTGCTGATACTGCTTGTGGAGTTGCATGTGTCATGACCCTCTGACTAAGGACAAAAGCTGAGATGTTTCACTCCTAATAGCTGTAATAAAATGAACCCAGAAACACCTTGGAGCTCTCAGCTCAGACAGCATCACTGAAGACTAAAGGGATTAGTGGTATTGCTAACAAATATGCTACTGCAGTAGGATGTTGAGGCTAGAAGGTCCATGGAGGCAGAACATAAGGATAGCAAAAGGCTGGGATGTTGCACAAAAGTGGAGCTAGAACCAGCCATGTTGAGCTCCTGTATGGCAAACTTGAGGCTTGAAGCCTCAAGGAATATTCAAACAGTCTGAAATTTAAGCTCTGTAGCAAAACACATTTCTTTTCCTTCTTATGGCACTTACAATGGCCTCAAAGAGCATCATGTATCAGTATTACCGAGGTCCCACTTAAAACCTCATAGTCTAGGATGCAGGTCCCCCGCCAGAGGGTGTTGGCCAGAGATATGGCATCAAGCTATTTCAGCATAAAACAAACAGCACATTTGTAAGAAGGAAAAGTGAAAGGAAATGTTACAGAAAAAGGGTACTTAGGGATAGCCTTAAATTAATATTCATTCATTTTCATTTCCTAGGGAAACTGCACACACACCATAAGGATAATGTGTTCAGTTTCTGCCCAGTACTTCTTTTTTTTTTCTTTTCCCCTGTTAACAAAATAACAGCCCCTTTCTCAACATGCTGGATAAATGACCTGCCAATATTCAACATGTAGCTAAGTCTACACCCTTGGGCTACAGACGCATTTCAAGAAGTCTGTTATGTTTAATATAGCCTTCTATTTGTCATTTCTCATAGTTCTCACTTTTTTCCCCTAACTGGATCAGTTGTATCAACATCACCCTCCTTTTCCATGCTTGTCTGATCTGGTCTGCCCATGCACTGTGTTTTCTTAGAAACAAATGTTTGTTGCGCTTTAGAAAAGGAATGTGATGACAATCCATGCACATATATTGCAGCATATTGCTAAATGATGCAACAAGAGACATTGTTTATTTTAGCATCTCAGACATATGTGCTATGGTCCACGGTCATCAGTGTCCTTACTACTGAAAACTAGTTTTGTAAAGCCAGCAACAGAATTACAAGTCACTAGAAGTTTCATTTTCTTGCTTTTTTTTTAATGCTGTATTTGGAGTTGATTTCACAGATTGGTCTTTCACACTTACAGAAGGCTCTGCTGTAGATGTTATGCCCTCATACACTGAAAGAATCATTAGTTAACACACTTTTTGTGTCATATTCGCATTTATCACAGTTTCTTCATTATCAGTGGAGGTCAACAGACTGAAGAAGTGCAGCATATTATCCACTTAAAAAGCTTTTTATACTTCCAGCTCTCATAACTAATTTATACTCATACTCCCCTATGAAATAGACGTAGTAATGAAAGAATCATTATGTTCATTTTATTAATTAGGAATCAATTGCACAAAAATTAAATATCTTGCATCGAGGTTTACAAAAATTTGCACAAAAAGCAGGAATTCTTCCTCTTCTCCAATATTCCATTACAAGTTCATCAGGAGCTGATAAAGTGGCTCATTTGATTCTTTTCTTATCAGGGACATATTTTGCTGTGAGGACTAAAACAGTTAAAACAACATCACCGATTGCACCCCCTTCATGTGACAAATATTGCTCTTCCTGTCAACAGAACTCTTCCACTCCCTATCCAAACTCTGCTGTGTCCATTCCCAAAGAAAGTAAAACAAACTGTACACCAAAAAGATTCCTGGTGCACAAGCAAAATTTAAAGACTGAAGATGAAATCTATGTACAATATAGTGTTCAAAATAAACTGTTTGATTTTGTGTAATTATCAAATTATCTTTTTTTTTTTTCCAATTTCTTTAGCATCATACCTGCCATGTTGAACACTGGGTCAAAGATATCATCAGGATTACTGTAGAACAACTAGTGGCATTGACACAAATGCTCATAAAGTGTAAAGGACGGGTACATTATTTATGAACTAATTTCCCCTGACCTTGCAAAAAAGAATAAAGGGCTAATTTTCCCCCTTATTCATTCTTTAAAATATCAGCTTAAAGAACATATAAAAATTCATTTGCTGCTGTGGCAAACACGAAGTAGAGCCTCTCAGAATCACAGAATCATTAAGGTTGGAAGGGACCTCTAGAGCTCACCTGGTTCAACTCCCTAGAGCAAGTGGCTCAGGGCTGCATCCAAGCAGGTTTTAAAGATCTCCAGAGAAGGAGATTCCACAACCTCTCTAGGCAGCCTGTTCTAGGGCTCTGTCACTCTCACTGTTAAGAATTTTTTCCTGATACTCCTGCAAGACTTTTGGTGCTTCAATTTGTGGCCATTTCCTCTAGTCCTATCGCTGTCCACCACTGCCTCCCTTGAGGTACTTGTAGACACTGATCAGATTACTGCCTCAGTCTTCTCTTCTCCAGGCTCAACAGGCCCAGCTCTCTCAGCCTTAAGAGGATGACAGAAATCGAGGAGCCCTCATTTCCAGACTTAAGCCTTAAACTCTGCCATCTCTCACGTGGTCGTACGCCTGGAGATTCCTGACTACTCACACATCAGTCACAGGGATGAAGATATCGATGTTCTTTTCAAGAACAAAGAATATATGTAATATTTATTAAAGTGCAGACACAACAAAACTTTCTTCATGAAGAAATTACGGCCTTCTTTTCTATGTCTCTGTTTTCTTTTTAAACAAAGATCAGTCATTTGCGGAAAGAGTGAAAAACTTTGCAACTATTGAGACATTCAGGTCCAAATTTCTTATATCAGATATTCCAAAGGTAGGTAGGTCACCGAGTTATTAAACTGAGTTTAGGAACTAACAAATTCAGAACAGGATTCTCACTTTTTAACAGCATACAAAAGATTCTAGTTACATCTCAGTAAGACACAATAAAAGATAAAACAGATTCAAATCCAACAGCATACTACAGTCAGATTGCACGACATCTCCTTGCTGTACTAAGCCACATCAGTCAGGTGCCAAAGAAACTTAAAAATATGCTATTAAACAATGAAATCCAACCAAAGCACAACCAAACCCAAGCTCTGACACTGTTAATCCCTGTAGGATCTGTCAAATGAAGACAGTTTGGTCTTGGACATTTATGTAATGTGAACACATCTTCTGCTTTCATGGAGCAGAGCTGAAGGAAGAGAGGGAAGTGAAGACAAAGAGACTTTCTAAGAGCATAAAGTATCTCTTGGGGAGGGGGTACAATGCTTGTTACTATCTTAAATGGACTGTATGAAAGAAAATAAAGGACCTGACTCTCTTCTGCTGGGGTATTTGGAGGACTGACTAGATCTGTTTTGATATAACATAGAAAAGTTTATTAGCAGTGTTTATTTGTTTTTTAGAATAAAAACAAAGACATTCTCATTATTCTGTTGAGATTCCTTTCAGTATTTTTATCATCAATCTTTGATATTGAAATGTTATCCATGCTATTTTTCATGTAGGAAAAGCTTTGTTCACAGATAAGACCTAGAAAGCAAGTTCTCAGTCTTTTTTTTTTTTTTTTTTGATATTCATCCCTTTCTTATACCTACTCAATCTCCATCAGGAGTATCTGTCAGGCATGATTCTTATTATTCCTTCCAAGGTACAACTGAACAGAAGGTGCTGATAGCTTCAGATAGTAATTACACTAACTGGCATAGATTTTCAGAAAATCCTCCTTTCACACTGTTCTATGCAACTTATTTTATATCAGAATCAAGATGAGATGAAAATACTTAGTAGGATACTATGTTTTTGAGTCAATGTATGAAGTGGACAATGGATGGAGAAAAGTTTCTACTGATGATACTACCTTTCTTCCCTCCCACCAAGGAACAGGGAGGAATTGCTCGTTCCATGAAAAAAAAAAATCACAAGGGTTACAAAAATAACTTAGATTTAAATCATCTTAATAATGACAAATTTTCCTTCATCAATATTAGTATGTCTTCTAATTTATCCCTTCTCTGGAGGCTTTCCTGTAATTTAGGTACAGTCGTTTCACTAAGACTCATTACCAGGCAATAGCAATTTGCAGAGTAGCAAAATAAGTTACTGATCATTCCACTTAAGCTACCCTTATTGCTAACAATTAGTGATTTAGGTCACTGCTATATGAAAAGTGATTTTTTTCTTTTTTTTTCCTCATAAAACCCTGAAACATAAAGATTTATGGATAGAGCAATCAGGTTAAATAGGTCTGATGCTGTTTAATAAAATCTGAAAATAATTAGAAAAAAAAAATCTCTAGGCTAGATTTCTTTTGGCATGGACATAGAGAAAAATTATGCTGTGTAGTCTGTGCCAAACTGGATAGCTTTGTACACTAACTCCAGGATAAAGCATGGAGTTTGTGACAACCATCTGTTGAGATGTCTTCCCTATCCTGTCCAAGTGGAATTAAAATATTGATCAAAACAGTTCTTTTGTGTGCAACAGAAAGTGTAATAGAAGAGTTGTTACCTAAACTTGCATATTACAATGTCTATATTCTCATTATAAACTGCAAATAATAAAATAACAGCTTTGCACATGCATGACTAAATTCACCTGTTTTTACTCAACATTTGTGAATTCTGAAAGTCACTGGCATAAAAAAGGGATTTAGGCAGAGTTCGACCTGAAGTTGTAATGATTTTTTTTCCCTGTCCAACTCTGTCTAATCTTGAAGGCAACTAAACATCATAAGCTGCCTATATGGTTTTCAGCATTCACGTAAACAGACTTCTCTGCTGACATCCTTCCACAGTTAAAGGCTTAAAATCTATCAGCAGTTTAGCTGGATTCTGGAAAACAGGGGCTACCTTCATTCCAGAGGCTTGAGAAGGTCTTTGTAGAACATATCAGCATGTGCACAGCACCACTGATAACAACTAGCATCTCATGAAAGTACCGTCCACAGTACTTGCCTGAAGCAGCAAGAGAAAACACTGCCTGGAAATCAGAACTGGAGCTTTTGCCCTGGAAGTCTGACACTAATTTTCGCTTTTTGATGGAGCTTGTCATTCTGAAGGCATTTTGTCATTCCCCAGCAGAGTATGCTGACCATTAGCGTGTAGGTTAGGAGCAGATCCAAGGAGCAACAATGATCATAAGATCAGCAGAGAGGGACTAAAAGTCACACTTCACTCTTTCTCTTGCACTACTACAAACCATAGGTAGCAATTTAAGACCCACTAAGCCATGCACCACTTTTTGGTTATGTTTTAACATCACTAGTAAAGTAGTAGCTTTAATTAAAATTATTCTTAGAAGAAGAATTCTCCTTCTTTTCTCAGAACTTACTAAAATTCCTCTGGAAACAGAATTTCTGTGCTCAGACATCTGCTTTTAGGATTATTTTCTTGATAGAAAAATAGGCTTATTAAATAGGCTAAATTTAGGCTTAGAGTGTAAGGAGTACCTTCCTTACACTCCAGGCTTCATGGCTCTGGTAAAGCTTCCTTTACCTTTAATGAAATACCTGTCTGTATTTTTAGACCACTACACAAATATTCCCAACTTTGATACAAGCAGGCAGGAGTCAAGATCTCTGAATATGACAAGGGTTTATAAGTGAATACAAATGTGAATTAATATTAGTCATATTTTTTAAAAAAAACAATTATATTTAATTTTTCTAACTGGCTTAATAAATATGTTATATGTTAGACATAACATATATAAATATATTAGATATGTTAAACAATCGAAAATATATTTGAAAAACTACTAAAGAATGACAGTATAGTTCTTTACTGAGGCAGAGAACTACATACCAATACAGTCTATCTTATTTTATTTGATTCACTTCTCCCCAAAGGATTTCTGCCAACAGTATTTTTGAAAAATTTATAAATTTAAAATTCATAATTTTGTTTAAAAAACAAAATAAAAAACATATGATGCTTTCTGTATATCCTAAATAATTTTAAATGACAGATATGAGAATTTATAAGTCATTGTTATAACAAAAATAGATATTCAATAAAGTGTAATATTCAATCATACAAGCAAAGATAGACTTGTAACAGATCTGCAAAATTTGCAGACAAAAGCTCTGTATTAATTAACAAGCAGTTTAATTTATAAGTGCAATTTTAGTTGCAATTGAAAGAGAAAAAGTAATGGCCTATATTACTCTGCATTATAATTGATTTCCTGCAATATTCTGAAGCAAGATGCTTTATATTGATTTTAGTGTGTCTCTTAAAAGCCAGACTGCAGACAAGAAACTGCTTTTTTGACAATAACTTTTTGTTACTGTACAAAATTAATGGCACTCAAGGCACACTGGGTACGGGAAGATGCTGTGCGCAGAACTACTGTTTCCTCTGGTCCAGGAGCTTGAAAATATACGGGAATAAGAAAGGACAGCGCAGGAGAGGCTCCTGGGCTGGGAAATCTTGTCCTGTGCAGAAAAAGCTGGAATTGATGTGGACTTTCTTTGTTAAATGGGGCAAACTAGCTCTTGTTCTTAGTGGCTTCAGTTCCCATTTGAGATTTCCTGAGCTTGACTTAATGCCATGCAGCAATCCCAACCGCAAACAAAGGCAATTCTCAGCTGCAATCAAAGTCAATGAGACCCTTGCTACAATGAACAGAGTTTTCTCAAATGGCTTAATGTTCAAATCTCTGGTCAATCAGGTTAAAGGTACCTCAGACTATGTTCACCACAAGATTGGAAACATCGACCTTAATGTCCGTCTCAGCTCAGTGTGGAGTGACAGCCAAAAAAGCCAGAAGAATATTGAGCATCACCATAAGTGGTACTGAAAACAAAATAGTATTTTACTCTATATAGAATCCAGAGTACTGTGTGCAATTCTGGCCACCACATCTCAAGAATGATGTTAGAGAAGGTACCAATGAAGGCAACTTGAATGAACCATGGTACACAGCAGTGACTTTACAAGGTGACACCTCAGATGTCTGGTCTTTTGGAGAGGAGGATATTGAAGGGCACACCACTGAGGTTGACAAAATCAGGAAATATTTCAAGGATGGATAAAATGAATATGGAATGGCAATATGCCAATGTTAGAAAACAACTGACAGAGGGCAGTCCATTGAACTAGTAGGAGCTTGGCTTAAAATAGATGGAAGAAAATAGTTTACATGACAGGAAGGGATCTTTTTAAAACCTGTTTCCACAAGAACACATGGAGATGAAAAAGAGGTTAGAACATAATCAATTGTTAACGTTTTGAGTTATAAATAATTCCTTGCTGAAATTCTAAGTAGCTTATTCCTTTTAGGATATTGATGAAAACTCAAAATACTATTGCTTATAACAAAACAGAGCAATATTTTTAACTTGAATCTTCCTTAAATGGAACAACAGTTTCACAGGCTACTGCCAAAAATAATAGACAAATTTAATTTCTCTACATTTGTTTTTTTTTTCCATATAAAATTTGTAATGTTCTATTCAAAAAGTGCACAGATTGTTTTCACAAAAACAAGTCAGCTCTGGCAGAGGCATACAGATCACCAGTATTACTCTCTTTCATCTCTAAATCCCATAAAGCTATAATTAGCATGTTAAGTTTTCTTGCTGAGGGTTTTCTTATTGATGCTATTACTCTAACAAAAATATTTTACTAAAATCCATAAAAACTCCAGGTTTCTCCCAGACTATATTTGTAGAATGCTGCAACTCCTCTGCCTTGCATTCCCATTTTGACCACTATATCTTTATCTTTCTAATGGCATTTCTGCTATTTTCCTTGAGTGTTTGCAATTAGTACCAAGCTTGGCAGCTGGAAAGCTCATAAGAGCCAGAACTTTTTCAAAATCTGTTTTTTTTTTTTAATATTTAACAGAGCAATGAGAAGAATGAGAAAATTGAAAAATATCACATTTCCATGCCTTGACTCTACAAGCAATAGTTACATTTACAGTGGCCTCAACTTAGAAACAATACTCAAAAAATATTATTTTCCTTTTCAATGTTTTTATGTGCACACAACAAAAGAAAATATTTCTATTATACTGATTTGTATGCTTTGCTTGCATAAACTATGTCCACAAAGACACAGGGAACTGTCTTTTGATAGTTGTGCCCTCAGTCACTACACAACACATTCAGTTAACAGAAAATTAATTAAATCCTATTTTGCTTCAGAAATCTTCAAAAGTAGAAAACCAAGTAAGTATCAGTTGAATGTTAATCCCACCCTTCTAAAGATGATACTAAATGTACCAAATCAGATTGTTTTTCTCTTCTACCTACCAGCATTATGCAGTGTTGAGAATTTTAGAATTAAAAAGAAAAAGCTTGTCTTCTTCTTACAAACACAGAAATGCAATAGCCTTCAAGTGGGTAAATGGAAAATTAATTTAAAGTCTGTTTATCTTTACTGTAAAATCAACACCATTTTGCATGCATTTCTCTGTCCAAAATACCAAAAGTCTTGCAAAATAAAAATGAACATTTTAGGTGACTAAGAAAACTAGGCCATGAATGCCTAGACCACACTAAAAGGCATTTCTTGCCTCATAAAACACAACTCCACATTTACGTTTTCCACATGGGGCCAAATTCCTGTCACTCACTTTAACATTTTGTGTACTCCGCCTATTCACAAGTATGAACAAAAGCCAGTTGCCTATTTACGAAGCAGGATTAGACTGGTACCCTTAGCTGTTATTTCTACAATATACATATATTAATGCCTATTCTTATTGTTCAACATTAGTCAGCAAGTATTTATTGGAATTAACATGAAGTGAATTAAAATATCTTGTTCTACTTTTATTCTTTTCTATTGTTTGATCATCTGATATTACAAGTTTTCTTTTCCAACTACAATGCCTACTTACTGCAGATGAAGGGTCCTTACTCTACTCTCACTGGTAGCAGTAAAATTTACAGTTACCTTTGCAGTAAAAACAGGCACTACTCTGGACTTTAATATATTTTCTCTCCACAACTGTCCTTCCTTTTTATGAAATGATGAAAAGAAGTTTTTTTTTAAAAAATATACAAAAAAAGTAAATGTTAACATAGCAAATCTAAGATGTTTAATATTGAAGTAGGGGGGAAAAAGGTCCTTTGGAGGACCAACCTTTTGTGTACTTTCCATGGTACTACATCCCTAGAACAGTTATTTGTAGTTTTTATTTAAATCATCCGATACCTACACAATCCCTAATCCTTAATAAAAGTTACCATGGTTTCCAATCCAGATCTTGTATTATTTGATGAATTAAAAAAAATAAGCAAATCCCAGGAGCTGAAAAGCCTTAAGAAAAAACAGTAAAGAAAATATTTCTTCTAAGCATAGCAAGAGTGACAGGAGTGAAGATCAACTGCTTTAAAACTATGTGACAGTGCTGAAGAAGTACTCTAATTATTATTTTTTTTTTTTAAATATTGCCTTACTCAACATACCCCAAGCGAGTCTGACAGAGAAGTCACAGCATATGATACAGAAAATGAAAATTTCATTCTGACAAACAAATTTTTCACTTGGGAAGCATTTTCAAGCGTTTTCAGTCCCAGGTGCCTGGAGAAAATTGTAAGTTAACAGAAAACTCTTATGATACAATCTATTGTTAATGTTTCTAATATCTCCCACAGTAAAAACTCTGAAAGCAATCAAGCCAATGACATTATCTTTCCTCTTTTGCTACTACTTTCATCTCATTACAATGTAAACAGAGATACCTAAGCCATGCGTAAACCAGGCTTTTATCTTCTGTGTGGGCTTGTTTACTTCCTGATAGTTGTGATGATCATTTCTGTATAATAATGTCCTTCTGCTGTGTGTTACACTGCCAGTATAGGTTGTCTTTTCCTAGGCTACCAACTGCCTCTATCTCTGTCCTACATGGGACTCCTTGCACTGATCTTGGCCATGACCTGAAAAACCATAAAGAAGATGCTAAAAAATGATAGAAAGATGCATGGGTGGAATATTTAGAGTGGCAGATATTCACTAAAGGTTGGATATGTCATCCAAGGCCACCCTAGATCTTAGGCATTTGGGAATGAATGTGTTTGCGTGCTAGGTCTGGGGACTATTTTGGGAACCTACATTTTGTGCCAGAAGCGAATGATATAAAGGATAATTAATAGTCACTATGTATCATTGAAAAAGCTCCACATATATATGTATTTATCATGAGCTGGCAGATTTAGGTCATGCTTCTGCCAAAACTGGGACAGGGATGGATTCTCCCAACCTCATGATCACATGGTCAGGGAAGTACCAGCTGACTAGGTTTGTTTGATTTTGAGCCCACATCTAGTTGGTGGGAATAACTTCAGTCTCACGATGCTTCAGTAAGTGTCTCAGGCTTTGTCAAGGACGTGCAGGAGAGTTCAGGCAAATTAAAGATGTCATGCTGAGGCACAAAAATTGTCTAGGTGAATTTTATTCACTTATTTACTCCTGATCAAAAATCCACAGATGAACTTTACACCTATAAATGATGCACCTCACCTTTCCTTAATGTTCCTGTGCAGTCAAGATTTGAGATCCTTGAATAAAATACACAGTGTTATAATTAATATAACTCAGAAACATGACAAATGCAATATACTCTAATCTTAGTATAATCTAATCACAAAGTATCTTATCAATGCATATGAATTAGGTCCTTAATTTCTCCATGCATGCTTCTCCTTCTTTCCACTTTATCTTTTATCTTTTGTTTCATTTATGTGATGTGAAATATCAGGATTAGAAATAGCCAGATATCTCAGTTTCATGTATATTCACAGGTCACAGACACAGGAAGCATTCATGAAGTCCTCCATACTTTAGGGCAAACAGCACGAACATCAAAGACATTCCTAAAACCAAATATATTCTAAATGTTTTTCAGATATTCAGATCAGACATTTTTAAAAAATTCTATGTATTTAAATATATTCAAAAATATGGTTCCATTCTCCTGTAACTCTATAAAGCTCTTTTGAAATCAAAAATCAAGGATAGCTTTTATCAACAGAAAAATTAACCTTATTTCTGCACCACATGTGAATGTAAAATGTGAATGTGAAAGAAATTTTCAGCTCAAAACAAAAAATATAAATACCTTTGTTACCTTAGTTTATAGATAACACTTTCTTTGCAAGCACTGCTTGAATTATTAATGTTAGTGGTCCAAGTGAATTTTAAACCTGTACTTCCTAGAATAAAACCTCAAATCTGCCCATTTGTTCTATGAGAATATTACCTATAGGCCACATCTTTGAAAAAAGGATAAAGAGACAACAAAAACAATTGTATGAAAATGCTCCTTTATTAATGCACGCTCTACTAGTGCACTTCACTTAATTAGGACACAGATAATTAGGAAATCGGGTTAATTGGGACATTTCCTAGGGAGCCAAATTAAACCAAATGAGTTTTGACTGGCAAGGGACAATGGTTAATTGGGATGATAATTCCACTTAATTGGTCCGCCTGCAGGCAGTTAAGTGGTCTGCAGGGCTCAGAGGCTAATAAGAGCCCTCCTTCTATGGGCAGACCAGATCTGTGCCAGCACAAACCAGGACAGTCAAAGGGCTTTAATGCCTACCTGTTTGTGCGAAGTAATGTCCAGAAGTTCATTCTTTTCAAGAGGTGAACACTAAAGCTTTTAAGATATGTGGCACTGCTAGATCTATCAGTTATGCTCCATCTCAGACTAAGAAAAGGACTGACCAAGTTTTTTTCCTAGCAGTGATATATTTTACTGCCAAAGTTACTGTCACAGAATGGTTGAGATTGGAAGGGACCTCCAGAGATCTTCTAGTCCAACCCCCCTGCTCCAGCAGGGACACCCAGAGCATGTGCCACAGGGCGGCATCTAGGTGGGTTTGGAAGACCTCCAGAGGAGACTCCATAACCTCCCTGGGCAGCCTGTTGACTGGGGAGTTGCTCTGAAAAAGAACATGGTTGTTTCATTTGCTTTTCCTTGGCAAGAATTCTTTTCTGGGGATCCCATTGATCAAGAAATCAGTTTTCAAATAGCTTAGATATGTAACATCCTCGATAACTGTAGTTCTTTAATTTGTTTGATATTTTTCAGTAGTTCTGACTGACAGACAGACATGCCTCCTAGCTGAATAAGAACATGCATGCTGGCTGAATAAAGAAGATATAAAAACTTATTTTTAAGTTTGACTATCTTTTGCATAAATTCTATGTTTACTGTTGTTAGTTGCATGGTCTAACAGTGCAAAGTCAGAGAGAAAATAATAAAGTATCTGAAAATTAATGCTTGGGATGTGTACTTGTTGCACTAAAGAAAGTAATGGATATTTCTTGTATCTAGTAAGAATAAACTTTAAATATTTAATCAATGATGCAATTAAATTTAAAAAGAGCTTTACTGATTATGTAATTCACTAATCGCCTGTTATACAAGTTTAAAATATCTACAATAGTAAAAATGAAATATTATTTTCACAATATTCATTTTATTGGGGCATTCATATCATTTTGACAATCTGGTATTGTCCAACCGTTCTCTATAATGTTTCCTACATCCCCTCAATAGAGCATAGAATATGTGACCAATGGGCCAGTATGACACTGTCTCTGCTAGCTCAAGATCTAAGTATTCTTAAAAATCTAAGTTTTGTGAAAAAAATCCAAACTATCACAAGAACAAAAAAAGGCTTATATCTCCTTTCCTTTCCCTATTCATTTCCAGTGTCTCTTTCCAGGGAGGGACAAACCAGAATCACACTCCCATTCTCAGTCACACAAATATGAAAAGTTACTAACAGCAGTCTTAGAAATCTCTGGAGGATATCATCTCCAAATCAGGCTTTTTAAATGGAAGAGAGACTGTTAACTTGTTTTCTAATTTATATTTATGGTCATAGAACATATTATGCATTTAACTAGTAATTTTCAAGAAGTAGAATATAACTATGTCCTACTAAAATAATGAGGTGAGTTCTTTTTGCTAACATCATTGCTTTATGGCAATTCCGTGTTCCATCTTTCCTCTAACCTAACCTAGAAGAAAGTAAAATGCTTTTCTGATTTTAATTTAACTAATAACTTTCCTTTAAAAGTTATCTCTAAAATATATAAAATCCTGCAAGATATCTTGTCTTGATCTGTAGTTTCGTTCTTTGCAATGCTGACTGAGTGCTCTTCTGAGTGCACTGAGTTATTCAAAAGAGGGAAGGAAAAATAATAATAGATCCCTGACTTCAGGGCTGCTCACAGTGCTACGACATCTCTCCATGGACACCTTTAATCACAGCTCTAATCATTTATTTGGGCACATAAACCTGGAAATCCTCTCCCGTCATACACAGCCCACAATAAAGATCAATGGGACACAAAGCAGCAGCCTTGCTTTTCCCTGGGACGTAATCACCTTGTCTCACTCCACAAACTCTGCTGCAGGAGGAATTAATTCTCAGTGAATTCTGTATTGATTCATTTGAACAAAAGCTTTGGCTTGATCCAAGGTCCGTTGTAACATAATTATTCTCCTTCTTGCCCCACTTAAAGTATTTCCCACATTTTACATATACATGAATCATCAGGATGCTTTAAACTACGTTAGTCTGCCTGAAATGCCATAATTTTCTCATTATTTTCCCCATATTGAAAAAGATCATAATTCTACATAACCATAACCATATCCTATTAAGCTCTTCCTCTCCTCTTTTTTTTCTAGGAAATACATGAGAAGAGCCTGCCTTGCTTTTCATTCTAAACTTTGCTGCAAATCAAGCTCATTTCAACACTCTCCTTTGATTCTCTCCTACCTTTCTCTTGAACTTTTACATCTATGATCTCCTCAGTTTGCAACCACCTAGCAAAGTCTCTCAGGCAGTTCCACAGTGGTGTATGACATTAAGAACTGTTTATATAGAGATGTCCCAAGGGACAGGGAGGCTGGTGGGCTACTCTTGCCTCTGCCTGTGACATCAGGGCTGCAGGAGACATCAGAGCCACTGTTTGCTCCAGCATGAGCCCTTTATGGGTTGCACATACATAACTAAGTAAAAGGATGTTTCATTTCCAAAAGCTTTCGCCAGAAGTGTTGGCTCCTAAAGTTCAGCCTAGATGAACAATCAGAGAATATCCAATGCTCTGTGCCCAAATACTGAGTATTTTGTAAATAAATAACCTCCAAAAAATGAGTACCAGATTGCCATCCCTTAATAATAATCCCTTAATAATCTCCTTCTAGATGACAAATTGTTGTAACGTTTCACAATCCTACAAGATCCCACAGTTTCTGTAAGTAGTTTTGGTTAGCATTAGGAGGGGATTTTTTTCCCCCGCTTCTTTTGGTTGCTGGAACCAAACAATTAAATCTTACCATGAAAACAGACATTAACACAAAGCCTTCAGCTCGCATGAGAAGGTCTTTTGCGGTGGATCACCTACGTCACCGAGCTAAAGATGAGAGCACGTCACTGGGAGGAAAGGCACAGCTCTATTCCCTGCAGCGCTCCCATGGACAAAGCCCAGGTACAGCTGTGGGAGCAGGGATGGTCGCTTGGCAGCCCTTCTTGCCAGGTGACACAAATGGCCCTTTGGGATCATTTTCCCTCTGTCCTCTCAGAGCTTTAATTCAGGATCTAGTCTGAGCAGCACAGAAGGGGAACAGTGGTAA
>JAUBOD010000336.1:164072-176888 GCA_032353885.1 Nothura maculosa
AGACCAGCTCACATGACTCTGGAAAGAATCATAAATCTATGAAGTAAATTCTGTAGGTTAACTGACAAGAAATAACTCAAAACACTTTGTCAAAGAAAGACTCAAATGAAAAACAACTTTTCAATTAATTGCAAGAGGAAAAGAGCGTAATTTTTGGAGAGAGAACTCATTGTAAGACAAACTGTTAAAAAATGGTAATAGCACTGTACTGAATAAAATTCAGATTTATTTTCTAGTAAAGCATTTGTGTATGTGATTAGCTTTGGTCCTGCTCTCAGCACTGACAACTACTAAATTCCCATCTTATTTCTAATAAAGTACTTTGTGACTCCTCTAAAGAACTTTCTTCAGAGTCAAACTGATCTGCCTTCATTAAATATTGGTGTCTATGGGGAAGCAGAGAGAGGGGAGGGCCATTTAGTGCCTATTTCTCTGAGTCATCTGGCATCTTCTGCTGTGGGTTTGATCTCTGCCTGCCAGCTGTGATTCCTCCTGACTTTTCACCTTCCCTGCTGTTCTAGCCCTTCCCATCGTACCCCCAACCTTGCTCAAGGAAATATGACAAATACTGTCATTTCTTTCTTCTTCTCTTTCTTCTTTTTCTTTTATTTGGAAGCTTTACAGTTAGGGCCAGTTATTTCTCAGCCAACATACATGAAAAAGGTGATGTTTTCATGCTGGCCTTCTCACATAATCTGTGTAGGTCCTGTGACATTTTAAGATCCTGTTTTGATAGCAAAGAAAAATTCAAAAGGAAAATCGTAGCAGGTTTTTTCAGTCAATCTCAATGAAATTAAAGCTATTAATATTCCATTAAAAGTATCAGCATGCTGTAAAAATTGATCATAGTTTCTCTTTCAAGTAAAGAACATGCAAATCTTAATATATTAATGGCAATTTGTATTTTTTATGTGGAATATACCAGTTGCATACTCTCTCCTAAGAAATGACTCCATTAACTTAAAATGGCAAATAAAAAGTGCATATTAATAACAATTACTGTTTTCTGATAAACATAAGAAGGACTTTTTCCAGAACTGAAAGAATTACAAATACTTATGCTAGGCTTGACTCAAAGTCTACTTTTGCAAATTTAAACCAATCTTAAATCACTTAAAATTCTCGTTTAGTTTTATTCATTTAAATTAGATTATTTTTATATTGTCCTTTGTTTTTCCTACTTCCCATATTCCCATTTTATTTGCTTCATTCTTTTAAGTTTTATAAATGTCCCCACATTCTTGTTGCTTGTCTTCTCCTTTTTTACTCCTTGTTTTCCTAATGTATCTATCTTAAAGCAATACATTATATATCCATTACATACTACATATCCAGAAGTAATTCCTCCAGTTTATACTGCACATCTATGAATGTAGGATATTAAAATAGAATTTTTATGCAGAGGTATTTTGACACATTACTTCATTTCCAGTTGTCAATTGTCCACTTTTTTTAGCAATATGTAGAAACATTTCTGTTTGGGACTTGATTTTCAGAGTTATATTTCAGGTCATTTAGTGCATTTTTTTTTCTCCTTTACAATTTCATCCTTTTTTACCACATACTTATTTATATAATGCAAGGGTAAGAGGGTCTAACTTTACAACCTATTTTCTCATTGCTTCCTACACTCATCCTATCTATACAAGAACTGAAGCTCCCTCAAATCTGAAAGTTGCAAGGGTCAGGCAAACATGACGTACAGACAAACTGTATGCAATTAAAACTAATTTTAGCAATTAGTTTTTGCTAAACTATATTTAGGAAATTAGCTGCTAATTATAGTTTAAACTAAACAAATCTCAGTGTAAATGTCTCCCAGATCTAAAGTAAAAAATCACCTACTTTGATCAAGGAAGTACCAACGGAGTCAGACACAAGTGCTTGCTTGCCTTCGCTCCTGTCCTGTCCTAGCAAGTACTCACCTCTACTAATCTTCAAAGATAATGCCCACAGAATAAAAAGTATTTTTTTTAATTTAACTTGTCAGAATTTAGATGAGTTAATTAAGAATTTCAACACTTTTTTTTTCCACTGAAATGCATAATATCAAGTATCACATGCCCATTTGTTTGGGTTGTCAGTCTTCAACAGAGAGCATGAAAATGCTACAGTCTCTAATTTGATATGGGTTATTATTTTTTGTTGCCTTAAATCTTGCTCTCTGGCTTTTATCACATAAAATCACAGTCGAGATCTGCTTCACTCCTGCTTGCCAATTCTGCATGTATAGAGCCAGCAGCTACATCTAAAGTTACTTTTTACAGTTACAACAGTGTCAATAGGTTTCCACATATACTCACAGGTTCATATCTTGCATCTAGTATCTCTTTCCTTGAGCTAATGGCCAAATCTGTCATAATCTCAGTCCTTAGATTCTTCACATTTTCTGTCCATTTATTATTTATTTTTGTTTAATTTCTCTTTACCTTTATCTCAAATCTCTTTCAGAGTTTCCAACAGGATTAATTACACAGACACCCAGTACCTTCAGAATACTTTCTACTTCATGCAAGTTACTTCGGCACAAGGAGAATAAACTGGTTGAAGGTTCTCTCCCTCAAACAGCCTTCATTGATGATTTACGAAAAAGTTGGGTTTGTTTTACAAATAAGCTCTTTCACGAGTTCAGATGAAAACGCTAAAATGTGCTCTTTCAGGCTTTTTTTTTCCTTAATTTTTTTTTTGATGTTGTTACAAAAAAAAAAATAGGAACATTAATTCATGATATTAAACAGAGCTCAGAGGATCTGAGAGAAAAGCTCACGATGGCAATGTAACGAATGCAACAGTTTATGATAGGACTGAAAACACAGTGTCAAAATATCTTTCTTTTTGAGCACTGCATGGTGGAGGAATAGCGTTAGGAGAAGAGTAACCACTACTGCAGGGAGGATGGTTACAAGAGATGATTCAGGCCATTGGATAACCCAAGCTGGAGCTCTATTTGGGCACAGGGTAGAGTACAGGTGTGCACAAGTGACAGACCATTCATCTGCTTCAGAGAACAACATGTTTCCTAAGCTTTTGCTCTTGATATAGAGGAGAAAAAATCCTGTTTTGTGGTTCTGACTTTTGTTTTCTGGGCATTTACTAGATATCTTATCCTGCAATTAGAATAGAACTTCTTTTGTAATTCTAAAATACATGAGATTGCAATTACTCAAATAAAAGTGTGTGTTCAGTGTGAAACAAGCCCACAATGAGGCTACCCTCAGAATCAACGTGGAACCAAAGAGCATAAAAAACTGCAGAACATACTGCAGTTGTGGGGTAAACATGGGTTTGTTTCTAGATGAAAACTCTAAAATTATAGGTGATGCCATGCAAGTCATGAATCTTCATATTTCAGTTCTGTATTTGCAATGGAAAGGGAAATCTTACTGGACACATTTGATGCATACGGATCCCAAAATTTTACCTCAGGAAAACAAACAATTACATTGACATATGTGATAGTTTTGAGGAGTCTCAGTTGAACCTGGCACTAGTTAACAACTTCACTAAAAACTCCTATGGAATTAGTGGAGATTCCACTGAATGAGTAACATGCAGAGCTATTTCCTTTAAGTTATTTCTTGGCTTGCCCCTGGTAAATATTCTCCTTAACCTTCTGGCCACTTGCATCAAATCTGTTTTGTAGACTGGTAGGCATTCAGCAGATGACATTAGGGATTAAATATTAAGAAAAAGCAGAGGTATTGCTCTCAGAGAAGAGAGACTAGTTTGGATAGCACTGCTTTAAGAAGGATTTAGTCCATATTATGGTCAGGCTTTGAATAAAGAACAGCCTGTGCTCTTTATATATGCCTATATATATATATGTATGTACACACACACATATATATATATACATACACACCCCTCTATAATCCAGTACTTATAGAGGTATACAGATTATACATGGATATACAAAAAGAGATTATCAACAGTAGGAAGAGATGTTGTTTCTGTGCACAAAACTATAGTTTCTGCTAGTAACAGTAATTAGGTACTAATTACTGTTGTCTTCAGAATCCAGGGAAAATGTGAAGATGCTGAAGCACTTGGACATACCGAAGACTGAAGGGAGGGCTGAGGAAATAATTTCTAATCTTAAAAGAAGGTTTTAAAAAAATGAGGCTTGGAACGATTTTGCTTATTTAAGAATTGGTTGAGAAAAGAAATCTGATTGCCTTCTCTCTCTGGACACCTGAAGGAAAGTGAATAACTGGAAAGGAGATGCTTTTAATCTGGCAAAGACACAGAACTACTGCCCGGAAAATGAATTTGGGTGATGATAGTGGGAAACATTGAAAAAAAAGAGATGTAATTTGCTACTAGTAAGGGTAATTACAGTTTAGCAGGGAGATGATGAATTCTAGATCATCTGGAATGATTCTGTAATATACAACATATAAAACCACAGCAAATATAGAATAACGCATACAAACTCAGCCTAGATTCTCTTATCATTCCATCTGTTTGTTTCCTCTGGCCTTAAACTACATAAAATCTCTTCTGGCTCAAATTTGATCACCAGGCTGAAGCACAGGTGAAGATTTAATTCATTCTGCATAAATAACCTTCTGCTATGGCTCCAGTACAGAAATCTCTATAAAAGCGGTCTGAGGTTGGACAGAAAACAAACTCCATTCAGATTTTGTTTCTCATTTTAATAAGGACATGACTCAGACAGCTGTTTAATTTGACATGTGTCACATGAAAAATTATTTCTAAAGGATTTTGCAATAGCTGAAAGCAGCACAAAGCAGAGCCAGCCTTTGTACTCCAGCAGACAGCACGAAATGAGGAGCTCCCAGCAAGGACTTATTAGCCAGAGGCAAACAGAGGTCTAGAAACAAACCACAACACATTCACAACAGTCCAGGCAGACAGAGGTGGCTAAATGGCCTCCTTGTGCAGGTGTGAAAATGGGCCACATTATAATATGACTGAGCACGCCATACGGAAAATGCCTTTATGAAGGAGTCTGTCACGTTTCCCCCTGTACAAAACACTTCCCAGAGGTTCACACCACTTCTGCTTCTATCTGTGCCCGGCTTTACTCACTATTAAAGCTATTAACTTGCATGCAGTTTATTTTACAGACTGAGAGACCTACTGACTGCTTTTCAAAGCAAGACATTCAGAGGAGTGTGGGTAAACAGATACCCAAGGCACAATCTATCTTGCTTATGCACATATAGGCAGAAAACAAATCTCAATCAAAGGCGGAGCAAAATCTTTGTTTATTTTAGGCTTGATTCCTTCCACTGATTTTCAACTGATCAGTTGAAAGATAATGGCTGGGTGGAGACTATCCTTGACTGTCGTGTTATTTAGCACCATATTTTATATTCAATTACTCATTTTCTTAGCCCCTTTTGAAGCAATAGGCTTGTTTTCCTGAACTTGTTGTAACTACTCTCATTTCACCCCTCTGTTGTTCCCCCGCCTGTTGTGCCAGTCTTAACCTGCATCTAAAGAAATCTCTCTAGGCTGTTGTGATTAAAGCTACTTGGAAATACTGTTCTTAGAAAAAGGACTAACAGTCCTTTTACATAATCATGCAAAAGAAATAATGAAAATAATGAAAAACGACTGTGAGTCTACAAGTGATTTTTTTTTCTTCCCTACAAAGCTCTCCATGACGTTTTTAAGCCTTTGCTTGCTGGATAAAATAACCTTCTGCTCTTGTTTCTCTGCCCATTGCCTTACTCACAACTCAGTCCTTGAGAAAGTCCTTGACCATTCATTCAACCCTCATCTATGAGCCTAATTAAGAGCAAAGAATTAAAGGATCTACTGGATCTTCCTTCTATGAACTGTGGAAAAAATAGAAGTGAAGAAATAATCATCTTAGCTGAATGAAATTCTGCAAATCAGGACTTCTTCCATTCTTTTCACTTGCTTGTAAGTTCTGCCCACCAGTCCCTCCCACACTAGCTCTGAGCTAAGTATCCACTACGAACAGAAATGCTGGCACCTGCCTTACTCAGAGCAGCCCCAGATCCTGCCCAGATCCCTGTCACACTGGACAAGGCATGAGGTTCTTAAGCATCATCTATCTTCAAGCCTGCTGCTGAAGTCTCAGCTTTTCACTAGTGCTGCACCCAAGCTGTTACTCACTGGCCACTCACAAATTTGCAGCCATGAAGATTATCCTGCAGCAGAATCAATGACCAATGGATGTGGATCTTGTTCCACCTTGTCTGAAGGAGACAGCTCCAACTTCTCTCTCTCTTCAGTTAGTGACAGGTTTAAAAATAACCTGCATGTTATCACATTTTTCAAAGAGCTGAGAGAAAATGGTAAGCAAATATGTACAGAGAAACTGTACAGAAGTCACTGAGAGAAGAAATAGGAGATATCCTTTCCAGTGATGCCTCGGTTCCCTTTCGTAGGCATCCTCAGCTGTCCTTTCCACAGGAGCTCCTGCCCTGTTCATTAGCGAGATCCTAGACTACCATTCCCAGCCGTCAGCTCCTGGTGGCAGCTTGTCTCACTCTGAGAGAATCACAAACCTTATGGTCTGATCCAGACATCATTTGAAAACTTATGTTTTATAAAGACTTTTTTTTTCTTTTAAAATATATACAATATTTTATTGCAATCTTTCCTAGTTAGTGAGAGACTAGCATCGGGGGGCTGCCACATGTACTCCATGGTGGAGGTCGCTCTCTAATCCCAATTTTTTCTTTCCCTGGCCACATTCTATTCTGTATGACTATTGCCATTTCAATCCAAGTAGTTTTTGATTTTGTCAGTTAATTCCAACTATGTCTGACAGGTATGCAGCAGCCTAAAAATGAAAATACCTTGCAATTTCCTGGAAATAGCCCTCCACAAGATACTGCTTTTATCCTTAAAGTGTCAAAATAAGATAGAGAATGTCAGAATAATGTCAAACCTTTTAAATCACAAACAAACTCACAAACTCTTACCCCTCAAAAATGGAAAAATCTGATAAATTTGTAGGTACCAGAAACACATACAAATTGCAGAGAACACTCATTATCTGACCTTAGAAAATCCAACCAGGAGACATGAGGTCATCCGAAGCCAGCAGCCTTCATTAGCTCTGCTGCTCACATAGCTACTAATGCTAATTGCCTTTTATCCAGCCTCCTGGTATTTTGCTAGACAAGTTTTAAAATTAACAGTAATTTACTAAAAAATAACAAAAAAGGCCAAAAAGATCTCATAATTCCTGTAAATTACAAGCATATCACGCTGCCTTTTTTTTTTCAGCCACCCCCCCACATCAGATATGCAACTGATACTTATGATAATTCAATCTTGTTTACATCATTAATTTTAATTATAACGTTACCATCTCCAGGAATTCAAGTATATACTTATTTTTCTTTTTTTTTTAAGGATTCCTTTTATTTCTTATGTTCCTTTAACTGCTACTACTGCATTACTGGTCACATTTTTTTCTCAAATGTAAGTACTGATCCATATGGAATTTATATTTCATAAATTGCAATCACTACTGATTGCTTCTTTTCTCATTTCCTCTGGTATTTATACTGATCTTTTCACTAAGGTTGAAAACTTTCAAATTTTTTTTTCTGTCAAATACAGTATTAATAGTCAAACAACAATCTTAAAAAAATCAAAATTTTAATTCATTTTTTCTTAAAAAGCTTCACTGGATCAAGATGTTTCCCATAATATGCCTTGTTCTCATACTATGCCTTCAAAACATCAGAAATATTAAAATTTCTCATTTGTATCAGTATTTACTTTGCTTACTGAAACCTCCCCACACTTGCCCATACTGAATGTATTCAGGCTACTGCCACTGGTCTCTAAACAACCACTGACTTCCATTGTATGATTAATGTACCCTTATCCTTCCTAAAGACAATTTCTGAAAAGGTTTATACCATGAGGTATGGCATAGAGGATCACAGAATCACAGAATCACAGAATCACAGAATGGTTGAGGTCAGAAGGGATCTCTAGAGATCATCCAGTCCAACCCATCTGCTCCAGCAGGGACACCCAGAGCACATGGCACAGGGCGGCATCCAGGTGGGTTTGGAAGATCTCCAGAGGAGACTCCACAACCTCCCTAGGCAGCCTGTGCCAGGGCTCTGTCACCCTCACCCCAAGTATTTCAACTTGTACCCATTGCCTCTTGTCCTATCACTGGCCAGGATATGGGAGACCCATTTGGAGATCACAAAACAAGTTATTGGGAGATATAAAAGATCTCCTTATTGATTAATAATTCTGGCATTAGTTAGGAAGATGGAATGTAGGTTGAAAACACCTCATCTGCTTTTAAAAATGGATTTTTTCAGAGGAAAAATTCACTGAGTTCTTCAAAAAATATATTTTGTTCAGAATACTCAAAAAGTATCTAAAATAAAGCCATGAATACTGAAGTGACTGCGTTTCATTTAAAGTTATTCAGGACAATAAAATCTAAAGGTTACTATAGAAACTGCTGAAAGACCTAATTATACTGAGTAGAAATAATATGGCATAAGAAAAAAAGTGCTGATAAATGAAAAATAATGTACATGACAATAATTAGAATTAATTATTGAGAGATATTAAAATACTAAAAGTAAATAAAGCTAAATTAGTTATTACCATTCAAGGAAACTGAATGACATTTCTACAAATGGCATACTGAAAATATCAAACTTTTGGCCAGTTGGAAGCAGAGGGAATGTTGGCCAGTACAAGAAAAAGTAAATGGCATAAACCAGAAAATATCATAGCCTGGATTTCAGAAGTAGGTTGCTACTCTACTACCAGTTGGCGGGTCCTGGCCAACTCATAATAAATAAATAAATAAGTAAAAAGAAAGACACATACACAAAAAAGAGACTTTGAAGGATAATAAGAGGTGAGGCACAGCCATACATAAAAAAGGAAGTAATTATCCATTGCCTTTAGGTATGCATGAATGTAAAGGCACTCATACAAGGTGCTGCTTTTTGTTTTAGTTCTGGACAGTTAGTTAAACCATCAAATTCATCAGTATTTGATATTTTTGGTGCCAAAAATTTATCTAATGTTCAAAATAAAACAATAAAAAAGCATACAATTCGCAAGAGAAGACAGACCTAAGGCAGAGATACCCAGGGCATAAAGCAAGTTGGTCTAGATGCAGCCTTGAAAAGCTGAAAAGATTCATTTTTTTTCCCTGCTAGAAGCTGAAAACATATAATAAGCGAAAGATTACCTTGTAGTTGTGCCCTTTTTTTTTTAATGCTTTCCTAAGCAACCAAAGCATGGCATTGTCAGAAATGAGTTACAGTGACCTTTGCTATATTAAAAAAAAAAAAAAAAGTTTAGAAATGCAACCAGAAAGGCTTTTTTTTCATTTCTTTCTTTCTTTCTTTTTTTTTTTTAACATAGTCTTGTAGTATTATTTGCAGGAAGCTTTTGAATTTGAATTAAAGCAGGAAAATAAATGTGCTATTTGAGCCCACCTCCATGAATGAATTAAGCTCAAAAATCCCATTATCAGTGTACTAAAATAAGTGAAACAGAGAGATAAAGCAACTTGCCTATGCCACAAACCAGTGCTTGAAAAAGTCAAAACAAACAACTTATCTCCTTGCTTCCAGTCTCGTGTTTATGACCTCAGGGTTTTCCTTTCCTTCCATCATCAACTGAAAGCTAAATAAAGAAAAAAATATGGGACTACCCTATAGGATGGCAATAGATTAGACCATTGTGCACATCATCTTTTTGTCATCACTGCTTTGTAATTTTTAGCATGAAAAGCAACTGATTTTGATGCCAATCTTACTTATGCTGACTTTTACATAGAAGCAAATGGAATTTTATGATTTGCCAGTGAAGCTGGAGCCTGATTTTAGCAATGACAGATGCGCAACGGGTTGTTGTGGTCCCTGTGCAACAGAGGGGTTAACGCCATTTAATGTGCAAAACCAAGCCCAGTTTCTTCCTGAATGTTCCTTTTCCTAGCACTTCGCAGAAAGTTGGAGAGATACTTTAGGATTCAGCTCTCAAGTCAGGAATTTCATCCATCACATCCAAATGATTGTTTGGGATCTATCACTGAGGAAAAGCTACCCCAACAAGAGCAAGCAGTAAGGCAAGCAGTGAAGTTGCTTCAGACTAGAGACACGCCAAAGAGGCTCTAAACACTTCTTTAAACCACAGTCCTGCCTCAGGACTGTGCTCACAGAAACAACTGATGTAACTCCCTCGCTTTGGTTAATGTTAAAGGCAAAACAGAGGGCTCGCTGTAGCACTAAGAATGCAACTTTTTTATTAATTTCTTTGGGTGTCAAGAGAAAGATCACCAAGGGTCTGCTTTCACAGACTAAACATGCCTCTAGAGTATCTAAAAACATCTTAATCCACTTAGAAACATGTAAATGGATTAAAAGAAAGGCAGGGTTGAGATGGAGTTACCTGGATGCAGCTAAAGGAGCAGTATTTGCTGGTCTGTAGGCAACCAAGCAAGGGGCTCATCACGACACAATCAGACACTTGCAGAAAGGGCAACCAGCATTAGTTCTA
Source organism: Nothura maculosa (assembly GCA_032353885.1). Taxonomy (NCBI): domain Eukaryota; kingdom Metazoa; phylum Chordata; class Aves; order Tinamiformes; family Tinamidae; genus Nothura; species Nothura maculosa. The sequence goes on from JAUBOD010000336.1 coordinate 174,576, forward strand.
TCCACCACGGTAAGTACTATATGCTCTTGGTTTTGTTCCCCCTTTTACAGTTTCATGGCACCATTAACATCAGTAGTTTATACTGTATACCAGTAAGCACACAGAAGTTCAGTCAGCTGAGAAATGGCAGTGTTTAATTTTTAACTCAAAGAAGACCATCAATATTTATCATCTGTTTCCTGTAGTAAACCTCTCCACCTCGAGGTATAACCATCACATTCATTTGTTTGTTTCTGCCATTAAAATGAATGATCTAAACTATGCATCTAGTGTTCATAGCATGCTCTTTGATTAACCAATGAAGTACTTCAGAAAACCTCCATAATCCAGAAAAAGTATACGACTGCAAATTATTACAACTCTCTTTTGAATTTTAATTTTTCTTGAGTATTTGTGTTGTGTTTTGAACATACCATACCAACTGAAACTATTTTATCTTAATAGTCTTTAGGAAAAAATAAATGATGCAATGATATGTATTATAATAATATATTATAATATATATATAATAAATGATATGTATTTTATATATATATATATATATATATATATATATACACACACATATATAGACACACACTCTTAGGCCTTGACAAAATGCTCCACAATTTCTTTTGTTAATTATCCAAACTTGTATTTATGTAAAATGCCAGAGAAGTTGAATTGAAAACAGAGAACTCCTGACAAAAGCGACACAGTTGTTGGAATGATTTCCTCATCATGGTTTTAAAATAATTTCTTTAATGATTCTGCAAGTACCTTTGCAGAATGTATAAGTATAAATTATTTACTTTTAAGAAGGTCTCTATTCTCAGAAATGGAGCTATTCCACTGCTCACTGTCACAGGGAAATACTGTGCTGCTGAAGTACCTTTGAAATAGGACAAAAGGACTGATTTTTTTTTAAAAAAACAGTAATAATATAGCCAGTTTAGAAACAAAAGGAAGATTAGAAAACCACCGAGTGCAAAATAATATGTAAATGGACATTTTATATTATACTGTAGCACAGAAAACTAATGAAAAATACATGCAAAAATGCCTTATTCCTACATATATTTGTTGCAGTTAAAACAAGGTATTGTTACTGCAGGCTATATACACTGCAATATAGCCAGCACAACATGGAATAAATCATTTATCTCTTCCTCTTAAAATATACTGATACCAGAGTCTGCTTGCAGTTTCCCCCCCGCAAGGTCTTTTATTTTTTTTATGCCAGCCGTGGGTATGGGTAACTTCCAGTCTGAATTCAGTAGCTTTATTTTGCTGAAAGGCTCTTTTTCCTCAGCAACTTTGCATCATAATATAGGAAAACTTAGGGGAGAATGTTAAAGCTGGATCACGAAGTTACTGACAAGGAAAACATTTTTATCAACGTAATCAAAAAAGATAAGATAAAAGGATTGGAAATTATGTTGCATGTGCAGAAATGCCCATCTGAGCAGATCAGCATCATGGTGCCACCAATATCCCACCAGAACGTGGGAAGCACCATCCTGCCTCTCCTGATGGATCCAATCCAGTAAAGACACCCAGAAAATACAGTCACAGGAGCACAACTGATCACCATCAGCAAACCCACATTAAATGTGTTTACTTCCACCTCTGTTGCCAAGAAGCATTTGAAACCAAATATAATGGGCTAGAAAAACATATGTGGTCAAATAATCTGAGCAGTTGCTCTTAAATTGGCAGTTGGTCCAATATCTGATCACAGACTTGTAAACAGTATTTTAAGTGGCCCTGGTGCAGCAGCTGCAACCCGTCCTCGCCATAATTGCCACCATTACAGAGCACTCACACATAAACTGAGTGATCAGGAGCTCTTTTCCTTCCCACTTTGAGGGATGCCAGCTATCTTGGGTAAAAATGCAATGCTTACATGAATAAGGATTTTCAGGAGATTTTGGGTTTAGAAGCAGGGAAATCTTAAAGATGGTAAAGATGGGATAAACTGAAGTCACTATGTATTAGTAATGCTAATGGTTCTAGGATCTGAAACAAGAATGAAGTATCCCTGTTTCAGTGTGCACATTTCCTGGAGCCAAACAGATCACTCATTGCAGTTTGACAGGGAAAGGCCCTCCTCTGAAAAGGAGGGGGAATGCAAAGAGGAAACCCATCCTGTTGGTGTGTCTACCACTGGGATTAGGAACTCCACAAGAAATGGCGGGAGCCTTATGGCAATCCCAACCTTCCGACACCCTGAACGCGCTGAGGTCTCACCTCGGAGCGGCCTGTGCTCCCCGGCAGCCCTGACCCGAGAGCTGGGCCCGCGGTGGCCTCCCGCTTGGCTCCCACCTTCCATCC
>JAUBOD010000336.1:205810-241168 GCA_032353885.1 Nothura maculosa
GACTCAGGCATCCAATACAGGAGCAAAACTGGAGACGGAAAACACTGAGAAACTACAGAATCGGATGTTAAAGCAGATTAAATGCCCATGTAAGTGATGAAACTGGGATTCATACAGAAATAAGTGGCACAACACTAACTTATTTTAGAGAGAAAATTCTAGATAGTGCTGCAGCTAAATGCTTCTCAATCATAAAATTATATGGTTAAAGGTATGCCCAAGAAAAGACAACTAGAAATAAATTTATTTATATTTTTATTACTATTCAAAAAAGAAAACTAGACAGAGTAATGTAAAATAATTAATGGGAGTTATCACAGGAGTAACATTAAATCCTCTCAATTTTGCATAAATACTTGACTCCACCACCCTACCCATACACTGAAATACCCATACCCATACCCACCCATCCTGGCTGAAGGAGACATGCTCATACCCGTGGCTATCTCTGTCTTTTCACAGACTGAAGCAGTGTGAGGCAGCCGTGTGCTAATGCCTACGCTCACCACATGGAGCAGCTCAGAGCTGCCCATGAGCTTCAAATCCCAGGGCATTTCAAATGGTGCCAGTACTTAGGCATATCAGCTCCCTAATCAACCCAGTTCAAAGAGTCCAGAGAGCTCTCCAGCTTGCCTTAGATACTTATTATTTAGTCAGCTATATATTCAGCTCTGTTAGTCAGCTGAAGAGAAGATTGTTCAAACTGATGGTGCTCTCTTAGTATCTGTTGTTTCCATAAGGCCCTTAGTTCAGATATAGACACCTACATTTATGCACCTGAACCTGGAGCTGAATCCACTCAAAAATACTGGATTTGGAAGAGATAAACAGAACTGAGTTTAGCTAGTGGCAGTGCAGAGCATGTACTGTGAAAAGTATAGTTTGATACGAAATATATAATTTCATACAAAATACAAAATGATACGTAATCTGATGCAAAAAATATAATAAAAGTTGTAAGCTCTTGTGGCTGGTAGGCTTCATTTTTTTTTCAAGATTACACAGTTTCATTCAACTATTAGATTTGAATGCAAGCAAATGCATTTTTATTGTTGTTTCTTATAGATAAAACTGTTGGCCATGATACTACATTTTTTTTCAAAGTTTGTCCTTAGAGAATGACTTTCCTAAAAAGCTCATTACAGCTTATTTTCAGCAACAGCTTCAGTTTCAGGGTCCAATTCAATTTCAAATTTTAATTCAAATTTCAATTTTCAATTAAAAATAATTATTTGCTATTCTGCAGAATATTTTATAATACATGGCAATCTGCATAAATCTGGAAAGATAACACTTTATATTCCAATGTTCTTTTTATATTACATTATCCAGAATACTTCATACTGTCATTCTTACAAAAGGTACTTGCTAAGTCTTTCTTATCTGTGTCAAAATTAAATTGAAATACAGCACATACATAGAAGATGTTTGCCTACAACAACAGTATTCCAGAGACATGTTGGTGAAATGTCTAAATGCTTCTATCATTTCCGAAATGACAGTCACAGTAGTAAGACTTTGGAACAAGAGAGAAATAGACAACTGAAGCAATTAGGAACGTGTCACAAGAATAATATATTTCAATATTTAAGGCAGTTGAAGATATAAAAAGATATGACTGAGTTAAGATGAGTTATATAATAGAAGGGTTTTAGAAGATTATCTTGTTTTACATATGAACCTAATCAGTAACAAATAACTAGCTTATTTTCATTTTAGATAAAAAAGAGAAAATTCTAAATAATAAACCAGTAATTATGGACTATTATTCCTATTCACAGAATGACATAATCACAGCATATTTAAGGTTGGGAGGGACCTCTAGAGACCATCTAGTCCAATCCTCCTGCTCCAGCAGGGACATCCAGAGCAGGAGGCACAGGGTGGTATCCAGGTGGGTTTGGAAGGTCTCCAGAGAAGGAGACTCCACAACCTCCCTTGGCAGCCTGTGCCAGGGCTCTGTTATCCTCACAGTGAAGAAGTTCTTCCTTACATCGAGATGGAACTTCCTGTGTTGCAGCTTACACCCATTGCCCCTTGTCCTATCACTGGCCAACATTGAGAAGAGCTTGGCCCCTTTCTCCCTATATTCCCCCTTCCTGAACTTAGACATGTTAATCATATCCCCTCTCAGCCTTCTCAACCCCTTCACCTTGGCAATGCTGTTCTTAATGCCTGATTAACATAACTAAAAATATATTGTTTTTGTCTAAAAAAACTACTTTTTTCACACTCAGTAAAGAAGTTTCTCCTGCAATCACACCATAGTCTGTCACAATTTACTCCAGGAAAAAAATCTTAGTGACATTTCTGTGCACTTCTGAATTAATTAAAATGTATGCAACACAAAAGAATGGAATAAAAAAAATCACAACAACAACCTAAACAGATAAGTATCATAAGTAAAACTGAAAAGCACATTATTGATTCTTTTAAGACACAGAATCTGAGACAAAGGAGTTCCTCCCATGAGTGTCACGCTGAGCAGCAGGGCAAAGCTAGGTGACATTGGGGATTTCCGTCTGCTCAACCCTGTCCAAGATGATGGAAGCCACTGAACTGTATCTAGACTATCTTGATTTAAACATGGGCCCAAATGCCAACTCTGACGGCAGCCTGGGCCTGGGCTCTCTTTAGGGGCTTAAGAAAGTCAGACCTTTATGCCCTTGCTGTCCCTTAAGACAGATGTAATCATTCAGGTTGTGTGTTGCCAGCTCAAGTATAATTACAGCTCCTCAAATTAAGTCTGCCTTTATATATTTATTTATGTATATATATGGCTACATTTAACGGTTGCCAGGCCAAAGAAGCAGCTTGAACTCATCCCTAGGAAAATTTGGTGTAAGGTAGAGCAAGGCAGAATTCCCACCACCCAACTTCAGGCATGGATGGTAGGCAAAGGCAGATGCCTCTGGGTCCTGCTATAGCCAGGGGGGACTTACAGCCTCTACTGGGGACTGGCACAAAGCAGGAGCTCAGCTGCAGGTGACCCAAAATAGGGATGGAGGAGACAAGGGGAACGTTCATCTGATGCTTGATCGACCTTCCCTTAAACTTCATAGACACTTGTGACCAGAGATGTGTCACAGAGACCTGTGGCTCCAGGTCAGCACCATCCTGGGAGATGGGCAGGCACGTTAAGAATTAATATCCCAAGAGCTAGGATTTATCTCAACTTTCTTAAAAACATAATCTTCTTGAGCTGATGAGATAGAGTAATAAATAGGACAGAAATGAAACTCTTGATTGAAAAATAACCCCTGTAAATCACAAGAAGCATGAATATAGAATTAATGGCTACTACAATCAAACACCAAAGACATCTAAACAAACTGAACAAGAATACACAACACAAAAGTATCACTTTATCTGTAGTCTCAACATTCTTTTTTTGATCCCATGAGATGCCAAAAGCTGACAGGATAATTTTTAATATTTTAAATAACTCAGATAGATACACTTCTAGCAGTCCGGTAGCATCTTCATCTTCTTCATGACACTAAACTGTGGCCTATTCAACATATAATGAATGACTTTTCTATATTTAAAATTAAAATGAGAGCACGCATAAGAAATCACTCACAGAAATAAAGGAACAAACTACCACAAATATATCATGGTACATGGAGGTAGTTAACAATTTTTCAGGCCCCATAACATTTGAGTCTTAAAGAATCAAATCCATGACATTTCCTTGAAGTTTATAAACCCTTTTTCTCAACTGACAGAAAATGAAAGAAATAAATCAAAATGGAGACATTGAAACCCATCAGACTGGTATCACCTGTCACACACTTGAGCTTGCTGCAACCCTTTTTGAAACATATTCCTTCTTAAGAGTTTTTTTAGACTTAGATTTTTTTCTGCTATCAGAAATCTGTTCTAATATTTGCCTGCCAACTTTCAGTGCTGTCTAAATACTCTATTTTGAAGACACAAAGGACTTATTTTTCTCATGACATTTCTTGATACAAGAAATCTAGGCACCTATAGCTTAGCAAAATGTCATTAGGCATGCTGAATGGCGAAGCACAGCATACGCTTCTGTGCCAGCTAATGTGTTAGGAAGGGTCATTTGATCTTGCATTTCATAGTATAAGATGATAACTTCTGTGTGATAGAAAGGAATTCTCTCCTCAAGCATATTACCATTTTCAATTATCCAGGAATGCTATTTGCCTCTACTTCTCTCCCTATCGTTTTCTAAAACACTGAATATCGTTTCCAGAGCCAGGAAATAGTGTTGGATGAATTAATAACTTGGTGTATTATGACAACTCCTTGATTTCTCTATTGTACTGCACATAACAAATACAATAATGGAAAATGTGAAAAAAGCTATATAATGTAATAAGTTGTCATTGTTTAGACACAGAAAAAATAAATTTGGAAAATGAAAATCTGCAACAAATGATCTGGCCTGTGATCTATCATAAGACTTTTCTCGTGGAAGTCCACAGCAAGAAAAGTAACTAGCTTTATATAGAATAGCTTATGTACCTAGTCACTTTAATGCGCTTATTCACTTTATCTCAAGAACTACAAGCAAGCCTCCAACCATGTAAGAACAGTTTAAATGTTTTGCAAGTAGATTTCAGAATGCTATTTAGAGATTATTTTATTATTTAATAGTGACATACTTCAATCACAGAATCACAGAATGCTTAAGGTTGAATGTATACTTTAATGGACATGAATATTTCTCATTAATCACGAATTAAAAAAAAGTGTGATCTTAAGATAATGCATTTTAAAATATACATGTTTACTTTAAAAATTATTTTAAAAATGATATAAACTTCCAAGAATAATGACTCATTGAAATATCACATAAATAATAAATCAGCAATATTTTTATTATTACTATTCCTATGAAGAAGAAATAATTACAGCAAATGTAAATTTGATCAGTATCTACGTGATATGTGAGATACCACAGATATCTCATGATATTGGAGAAGAAAATGTATAGGGTGTATTAGGTAATTCTGTAGGTATCCTCCAGCTGGCACTGTTTTTTCTACTAACCTATGAAATTTGAAAAAAAAAAAAAAAGATCATATGTGGAAGAGAAATTTTAATTTTACATACAGAAGATGAAATTGGCTGCATTTTTGTGTTTATTTGTTTTTTTAACATCTCAAAGAACTACTTTGAAGTTCTTGGTCACTTCCAGGCCTAACATTCTTTGCATGTACATGCATCTCTTTGATGTTGCTTATTAGCTCTGGAGTCCCCAGACCAGCTGTGATCTGCTAAACTCTCTTCTCTCATAAGGTGCTTTCACTGCAACTCACAAAACATTCATGAAACCAGGGCAAACTTGGCTGGCATTTGGGGAAGCTTCTCTGTATTCTTTTTTAATAAAACAGAATCCAAATTTATGCACTTCATCATGTAAAATTCAGTTCATTCTATCGAATACAGATTCTCCTATTTTGATGTGCATATCATTCACACTGCATTAGAGGGAAAAAAGTGACACAAGATGACAAAGCAAGATTCATCTTCTGTCTTGCATGTGTAGATGTCCAAAAGGGGGCGGATTCATTTTTCTGTGGACCTTGTTTGATATACAGAGGGTCTCAACAGTGATTCACATAAAACCTATAGCTTTTAGAGAGCCTATGACTGATAGAGAGTCCATAACATATTCATTTCCATGGAGCATGTTTTAACAATCATGGAAAAACCTTTTCAAGGACAAACCAAAATATGAATGGCATTTGCAACAGTCTGGCCCTGAAAACATCTGAAAACAGTACAGCAAAAATATACATATTACAGAATGTCAGACTACTCAGAGGGCACACTTGCTAAATCAATTTGAAGAAATTTAAAACCATTATTTCTCAACTTATACATGTACCTATTTATCAACTGTTGTCTTAATACCCAGAGAGACTAAGTATAAGCCCAATATTATATTACAGCTGAAGACAATATATGAATGGTTAATTATGTTTTTAATTAAGGAAGTAGCTTTGCTGGTCATTCCCTATTTCTCCCTGCCCTGCAAAGTGACCTCTGGAGAAGGATTACAACATAACACCAAAGAAACATCCTTTTTCTTTCCCTCTCATGACAAATAAAAAGTAACAAAAACTTGGTAACAAAATCAGGTCTTTTTTTTTTCCCCCCCAGGCAAAGTTTCCCACTTCAATAATGACTATTATGTGAATTCTTCAATTCTTCAAACATGACAGAATTTCCCCAATCTTGGTGTTAGACTGAGCACCAAGCAAAAATATACACAACAATCAGCCATCTACTTTGGACTTGAATTTATGGCAAGGGTTTTTTTAGGGCAGCCTAAATTCAGCCAAGCGCTTGCACATCCCCAAGCTACAAAAACACATGTTCTTAAGCCTTGTACAAGCCATTTACGAGATCAAGGTCTAATGCTAAGCACCAAGGTTAGTTCTAAAGACCTGCTTTCAAACAAACTTATCCTGGAAAAGACAAAGGATTGGCAGTATATGGTGACCAGGTGTGTGTGTGGTACATGGTGATCCGGCTTTGTAGGTATATATAAATCTGATAGCCTCTATCTCCCTCCAAAATGTTATAAAATACAAATTCATTCTTGGAATATAAATAGAAGTCATCTGATTTAATACAGTGGAACATACAGCCTTATAAAGACATAAGTATCATATCAGTAGGGTAAGGGCTTGGAAAAGAACTTGAAAGTCTTGAACACAACCACAGATTTCCTTAAAACTGGCATGCATTCCTCAGGGATAACATTTCACTCCTACTCTAAACTTAGAAAACTTTGGGTTTAATGCTGCATTTGTAAAGAGATTTATAATTATCGATAAACTAGTTCTTTAAAGATGCCTTAAAAGTGAACAGGCAAGAATTATTATTCCTTTATTGTGGGAGAAAAGTCACTTTCCCAGAGCCACATAGTGATGGGGAACTAAATATAAAATGCAGATTTCTAACTATAAATTCCAGGTCCATATTGGGTTCAATTCATATTCACCTCCAAGAAAAAAAAATCAAAAACATAACCACAACACTGTCTGGCAGGTTTCATACCTTTTTTGTTGTTGCTGCATACTCAAAATGGTGATTGCCCAGAGCTGCATTATTTGCTTTACTTTAACTACGTCTACTAACCCAGCAATGTACCTCAAACGCTCAAGAGTTCTTGGAAGGAATCTCAAGAGTTCTTGATATCAGAGAACACACAGAATTAGTAGTTCTCTTCTACAGACAACATGAAAAGAAGTGTTTTTGTATGTGTGTGTTTATTTTTGTTTTGTATCTTTTGTTTTGGCAAAAGGTGGCTACAAGCTTACGCAATCCTCTGTAGAGATTTTCCTTAAAACTGTTACTGAGTAACCACAAATTATTGCAGAATGCCTGATAACTGTTCCACAATGAAATTATAGCTATAAAGTTATATTGATTCTGGGTAGATAAATGAAGAAGGAATGCTACAGTACAACAGTAATCAATCAGCAAAATAATCTAGAGACTAATCAATGTCTCTGAATAAGAGAACATTAATCCCTGATGGAGATATTGCAAACAAAATATTATCTAGCTTAGCTATCTAAATTTCACTCACCATCTTCTCCTATTATGTTTATCACAGAATCAAATTTCAGAGGGCTCCAAAGAGCTGTTGCTCCAAGTCTAATTTTTTTCATTATTCTATTTAATTGTGTGCACTGTAATTTAATTTACTGTAATGCTGCCTCTATTGTGGCAATGCAAAATTCCTTGTAACAGTAACCCATTAAAGCATATTAAAAGTATTTATCATGGTCCTCAAGAGTATAGATAACATTATGCATAGAAAACTGGGGTTTAACATAATTGCTCCAAATAATTCAAAACAGCTCTTTGTACATTTATCTATATGTAAAACAGCACAAACCATAATCGTAAAACAAACCCCAGCAAGATCAAACCTGTTCTTTGTGCAGGCTCATTCAGATAAGTAAGATACTCTGGAATATAAATCTCTGCTCTGAAAAATGTATAAATAGGGGAAAAAAAACACCAGTGTGAAAAGATCTACAGTCCCTAAAATTGCTGTAAGCCACTGAGTCCATTTACTTCTTTCATTTACACATCTTCTTTATCTCTATCTTTTTCTTTATTTCACAGAAATGCTCTCCCTTTTCGTTCCAGGGCTCACTTTACTCTGTGGAAGGAAGCTCCTTGCCTTCCCAGGGTCACTGAAGGCAGCCTTGGGGTTCTCAGTGATGACACCTTTCAAGTCATCACTTGATGATTTGATGACTTGATAGGGGAGTGGGGAAGGGTCTCACCCCCAAACCTTTCATGCTAGTGCTGAGTGCCAGGGCCCCTCCGCGGCCACTAGCAATGGATGAACTGCATCAGCCTGCCCCAAATCATCCCCTGCCCTCGGTGTCCTGGAATCCCCTTGCAGCACCAGCCTGGGCTGCAGGAACATCACAACTGAGTGACTGCAGAGCACACACACATCCCCTTCCCCTGCTCTACTGTAATCAGAATATTTCACAAACAGACAAAGAAATCGACTTCAGGCAGAATGTACTAAAGGGTTGCAAGTTGGCAAAAAACAAAAAATATATAATCTTTTGCTTATCTAAACATTTGTTTTTCACTATGGGCCATCTTCTCATTTCCTATGTTCCTCTTTTCACTGCTTTTTTGCTTTATTTTCTATAAAGCAAAGGCCTATCACCACTTTTAACTCAGAAGACAGGAAACAGCCCTGAAACACTATCTGTACATTCTACCCCTCAGAAATAGTTTAATATAGCAGAAAAAGAAGTATGTGTCCCACCTTTTGAAAACAGCGTTAAAATTCTCAAAAATATCCCAGCAAAGCTAAGAACATTTGAATTTTTTAACACCAGATGTTTTAACATCAGATGTGAGGGAGGAGATGAAGGTTTTTAATATCACCGCTGTGACGCATCCGTAATAAAACAGGGATTTGGGGGCATCTGCTCCAAGTCTGATGTACTTCTTATATGAGAACAATGTATTTTCTTAAGTATCAGCCCCAGTGTATGGGGTATGGAGCACTATGTGCGATAAGCATAAGGTTAAATTGTGGCCCCTTTCCCCACACTTGGATACTCGCTTCTGAAAATGCCATCACTACTACATAGGACAGGTGAGTATCTACTTGCACAAAAGTAAGCAGTGGTAACTTCATCTCCCTATACAATAATGGAATACTTAATTTCATAAGTAATATGTAAAAACTTGGAGACACAAGTCCTATTTTTTATTTTAACTGCCAACAGATCTACATTTTCTCTGCATATGGAGCTACTACTTTCTTCAGGATTTTTGGTCAGTTTGTCCAGAGTTACAGTTTGGAAGTCTCTGGGACCTTTTGACACAGATTAATATAGACTTTGAAGAGTTAAATTGTTTTGCAAATGACCTTCATTTAAAACATTTGTGTTTCGAAATATGAGAGGGGCTCCGTTTCTTTAATTTTGCTTACATTTTTCTATGTTGCTGTTTGTTATGGTTCTCGTGTATCCAAGAGGTGGTGGGATTTAGGAAGGGAAGAAATGAGATTCAGCAGAGGCAGGCGAGTTGCTTCTGCCCATATCTTGAAGGCATGGTGAGAGTCTAACCTTGCCCTTGGTCCTAAACTGGCCCTTGTGGTAGAATGCCTGTAAACTCTAAGGTACCAGGCAGATTGCAAAGACAGTTAATAATGCTTTTATATTCCACAAAGGAAAACTCATCGGAAAACAAAGAGATTAAATGGGTAAACACCAACCAAGAGATTAAATGGGTAAGCACCAACCTAGCTCTTTAAAACTAGTAGCTGGTGCTTCTCGATGTGAGCCAGTTTTTCGAAGCAAATTCCACACATAATTCCATCTTTCTCTTAAAGATTCTACAGCTGAAGATGACAGAAGGACTTCAATGAAGTGGAAATATCTTATGTAAGAAACCAACATTCGGGCATTTTGCATAAAATCTAGATCAAAACTCACAGTACAGTGAAGTTATGCCTAGAGATTCTGTTTTAAGAATGAAAATGGATTTTTTTTTTTTAATCTGACATCTGTATGTCGGTGAGCTGCAAGAGCTGAAATCTCATGTTGCCACATTGAGCTTGACTAGTGTAGCCATAAACTAGAGCAGGCAGCTACAGGTCCAAGAGTAATGGCACCAATGGAACACCTGGTGTGAAAGAGCACTGAGGATTACTCCTCATCCTCCTTCTACATTCTCTACACCTACACTGTTTTCTGTATTTTTTTATAGTTCAGAATGCTGTCACTGAAATGAAATATCATATATGTAACCACACTGTTTAAATGATTTTAGAAGGCACTCAAAGGTTCTTGCAGCTCAGGACAGAAAGGACACTTTTGTTTCAGTAAAGCACAGGGCCTAGGGAAAGGAATAAGGTAATACTCAGGTCATTGTCTCCAGTGGACTGAATTGGCCACTTTTTTTTTTACCTTTTGAGACCACTGAGCATTATTTATACAGGCCTCTTGGGAAACCATCAGGTCAAGAGAAAAAAATCAAATAATTAAGCCTTCAACATTAGGACACTATACTTACATTAGACACTATCTAACTAAAAATATATATTGCACTTCAAACAACAGGGTTCCTGGGCACTAAATTGCTTTTCATGCGTGGACTCAATGCTATAACATATTTAAACATGTACTTAGAGTCTGTGGGATTGCATTCAGGGTGCTTGGTACTTGCAGGGAACAAACCTCTGTACACTGTAATTCTCTCACATTTTCAAATTTTGTATCAATAACTCACATAATATGGCTATTTAAAACCACACTATAGGTAACACTTCAACCACTGAAACTATTCAAGTTCTCTCTGTGCTGACTTCGAACTTCGGATAAGAGGTATCCAACATACGTCTTATCTGCAGAAGATGTTGGAAGGAAAAAGATATATCTCTTGCCTTATCTGCAAGAGACATCAGGAGGAAACAGGCTAGCTCTATCTAGCTCCATTTCTAACCAAGAAATTCTTAACATTTGTGCTTTTCCAAAGGAAAAAATATAATGGAAGAAACCCTGTAAGATATGGCAGGCTGGTGTCCAGTGTCGGTTGAACTTCTTTGAACAGGAAGGTATTCAGTGGCTATATAAACAAAAGATAGTTCTACTGCACTTTCATTTTCTTTGAAAAAACTTTCTTTTTTTAATAACTATTTTAAATAACAGGTAAAATGTGAAAAGGAAAGCAGCTGAATGCTCATTCAGTAGTTGATAAAGATTTAGTCACAAACAAGCAGATTCTTATGTTTTGAGAGCTTCAGTGCAAGTTTGTTCTTTAATTTCCCATGTTTATAGGGAAGAGAAAGCACTTTAATAACAAGGTCTGCAGTCATACAAATGATTTCTAGGCCGTGTGTGGCAGTTCTGCTGAGCAGTCAGGAAATAAACAGACGTGAAGGGAAACTCCAAACACGTTTATGGAACATCTTCCAAACAACTAGGACAAAAGCTATAAATGAGTGGAAGTTTAAACAAGGAGAAAAATATGTAATAAACGGCAAATGTGCAAAGCACAAAGTGATGTTGACAGGGCTACTCTCAGGAAAAAGTGAGTCTTTAAATTAAGGTGGCAGTTACCTATCAGTAGGTGCCCCATGTAGCAATTTACATCCTATATTTCAGGCTAAATGCTGATTTGTAAATTCCCTTTTCTTTTCCTTTTTTCTTTTCTTTTCTTTTCTTTGGATGTTTGGGCTGTCTATGGAGAGACAGCATGAGCCTTTTCACTATAAATAGTTCTCTCATCTTGTAAGAACTGCTCTGCAGATGATGAATAATGAGTCTTCAAGAAAAAAAAAAAAAAGCTCAAAATCCACTTTGCATTTTTTTAAACAAATAGAAAAGCAATCAAAAATCTTCCTTTGAGTAAAACTGATAATGTCTGAGAAAAATAACCTTTTATTGTTCTTAGGTAATCCACTCAAATTTATTCACGGCTTCATTTGGGCTAAATACTAATGAAAAAGTTCTTAAAAAAAAAACCAAAGGCATCTTATTCCGAATATTTTTTAAGCAAGTTCTTCAAAAAAAAAAAGCAAAGGCATCTTATTCTGAATATTTTAAAAGCAAGAATATTTGCACTCATCGAACACTTTTCATCATGTCTTTCTCTGAATGCTCCCATCATAAAGAAGATAAATGTGTAACAGGAAAGAAAAAACCACAGCTGCAAAAGACACAGTTTTGCTTTCACAAAGGACCTGCTATATTCTTACATTCTTTTAAACTGGTCTTCTTCCTTTTCACTATATGGTTTTACTTTTTCTATGCCTTATTCACTGCTTCAGTTATTAATTTGGGATCATGATTTTTATTTCCTCTCTTTTAGTAACATCATCCATACCAACTAATTAGTGGTATCATACAAAGTACAAACTCCTAGATATTCCCATACATAATCTTATCTACTCCAATACAGTTCACCTATGAAGGAAACATAATGTATGAGAAGTCATGATGCAAAAAAGTACCATGTGGCTGGACTCTAATGAAAGCTTTTGGCCAATTCTCACTGCTGCCATTGTTGCCATTCCTGCTAATGGTTGTTAAGCACGAGTAATATACAAAAGAAAGACACAAAAAACACCAAAACCAGCTCCAGGTCTAATCCAATAAATTGTTAATGTAAGACCTCTATCATATCTGAAATCAACGGTGTAGACTTATTCCAGATTACTACACCTTAAGATTAGTATTTTATCTCCAGTTGATAGCAGATTCTTAAGGAAAATCATAATTGTTGGAGTATGAGGTTGATTCTTCCCTTGAATACTCTCCATCCCAAACTCCTGCAATCTGCAGTTATATAATACAGCCCTTAAAGAAAGTTCTAATAATAGCAGCATTTTAAATTTATCTCTACCTCTAAATGGTCCTCATTCTCCTCTGAAAATATTCTTATACTCCCATCTGCATTAAAGCAGACCCATCCTGTTTTCTCATATACAATGTTCTGAATATATAACGAGAACACTGCTCATACATAATCCTAATACCTAAATCTACATAAATTCTGGCAGACAAATGAGTCTTTCTAGTATTTATTTTTATGTAACTAATTCAAAAAATAGAAGTGCCTAAGGAACAGCTCTACATATATTTTTTGCTTTTCCTGAAGAGAAGCCATGCACTTTCTGCTATATTTTATGCAAAAGAGCTGTTATAGCTAACTGCTTATATATATATATATATATATTTATGGTGCAGTGAAAAGCATTCATGGTGTGTCTGAAAGGAAGCAAATCTACACCAACGTACAAAGATAATCAATTCATTCCACTTGTAATGAGATTTCTCTTGTCAGCTCAGTTTGATTGTTTACTTTCATTACTGTCTTCCATGCCCTTCATGCTGCTTCTTTTTGGAAAAGAAGAAAAAGAAATGACAAAGAATCAAAAGCCAAGAAACTTAACAATATTATGCTTAACCTCACCGTTACCTGCTGGAAGAATGCATATTTATAGCACTATACTCCTATAGGAATAATGAGCTTTAATGGCATCCTATGAGTCAGCAAGATAATGAGTGTTCTCAGTTTGGAAACCTTGCTATTTCCGCCTATCATAAGAAAACACTGGAAAGAACTTTACTTTTTCAACAGGGACAATTCACATTAATCACGACCATTACGTTCAGCAGTACCTTCTCTAAGCTTAAAAATAACTGCAGTTATTTAGGTAGCAAATATTTCAAAGTTTAGCTACGGCCAACACTGAAACTACAGCTTTCAGTATAAAAGCAGAAGAAGTATCTACAAGTCAGTATCAATCTTCTCTTATGCCCAGCAATAATATAACTTTCCATGATAAGCCTTTTTCCCCTGCCAGATTTCTGCAGATCTCTCCCCTCAGGATGTGTCGGTTGCAGAAAACTGAACTTCTACTAATTCAGCCAATAGCCTAAGATTATGCCAAAAGATTTAAGTGCTCCTATTAACTGCTCTAGAAAAATCATTACTCTTTTCCTCTCATCTGCAATAACATTCTGCAAAACTGTTGCAGTAAAATCCGAGCATCTATTCACAACCTTCTGTGACAAGTATATAATCTTTGTGGCATTTAGTGAACCAGCCCAAATTCTTCAATCATCATCACCGATTACTTTTCCAAGCATAAGGAAGGTATGAAAAGCAGATGAATCTCCCTTCGTAGATTATGCTTTCCAGATTCAGTAACTGCCCTTCCACATGCCCAGAAGTATGTAACATGTCCAGACTGTTCTAGTGTAGAGCCAAAAGTCTGCCTACAATCATTGTGGCACCAAAAAGGCTAAAATCAGTGGTTTAGTTGCTTATGTGTTTAATCTTTTGCAGTAGGCCCTGTTGCTGTCACTGAAAATGTGTCACTGATGCTCTGATCCAGCTGAGCAGCCAAAAGCATCGGGCTCGGTGAGGGAAGCACACAGGTCTGCAGGCTGCCCAGAAAAGGTTATGGCCTATGGCATAACACAGGCAGCTCTAAGGACATTCCAGTTCATAGAGAGAAAAAGGGGAAAAGACTTGCTCCAAAAGGGAGCCTTATTATGTGAGGGACCCAAACTTGTTTGACCCCCTACTAGTATAGGGGACAAAATAATGAGAACAAGTCTTCAGGCTCTGGTAATCTGTATTTAAATTGATTTAAAACATTCTGCATAAATGAGATTTAAGAGCTTGTTTTATAGTAAGAAAAATATTTTAACCAGAGAAAGCTGTACTTTCTTTGCCATGTATCAATTTTAAAACATTATTTATGTTTATAGTCAAATATATTTTCTTTAACCTTTAGCAAGTTTTCAACCATGAATATCCTTCCTAAAATGCTAATTGTAACTATTTATCCAACACTGGGTCATCCCCAGTCTTGCTCTTGGAGCTGGTAAGCGAAATTCTCAGATCAGCTAATCCTCATCCTCACTCTCATCGACCAGTGATTTTGTTTTTGTTTCAGGCAGCAGTGTCTAAACTGGGTTAAAGTAACAATAACTTACTTCATCATTGCCATAGCTAACACTATTTTTCATTGCACTTTCATTTTTTTACACCATTCTGACACAAATGAATTTCCATGAAGCTCATACTTAACTTCAGATTGCTTTTCAGGCCTAAATATTCTAAGAAATAGACTCTTTCTTAACTCTGCTGAGATATTCCTGACTGAATGTAATAACTGGCCCATTGGCATTGTTCTTACAATCAGTTGAAATTCCAATGATGAGTGACTAATCTCAAAATCAGAGGACTTGGTCCATCTCTTTATATGATTAAAGATCTTTATCTCCTGACAAGCTCTCCACAATTCCCTGTCCGGGCAATTGCTGTTCCTGGCAATAATACTCTGAGTGGGTGGCTGAGAATGGAGCTGGCAGACATAACACAGATGCAAATCACTGCTACTTAGCAGCATGCACATTCATTCATCCAGGGAGCCATCATTTATCCTTCCAGAAGTAAGGCAAATGTCATGAAGTATTTCACTTGTCAATAACTAAAAATGAAACCTATAGTGTAATCAACATATATTTTCATAAAATAACTGTATGTATGTTCAACGTCATAAGCAAATCTCTGCAAAAATGAAATACACTCTGCATGCCTAATTTCTCTACTTCTCTACTTTTTTAAAAATACTGCAAATGGAGTTCTCACAATGGAAGTGACTGATGATATACACCAAATAATAGCAATAATAAAAATGGTAAAATCCTGATCGTTTTTCCTTTATTCTGGTACTAGTCTATATTTCCTTCTCTATTTTTTTCTACTGAGATGAATGACAGAAGTGACAAAAGGTAAAACTGAGTAATGCACAATATTACTAAGTGCAATATAAAATATATTTCAGTGAAATTAGTAGTCATTATTTCTATGTTGACCACTATAGAGCCTGTAAAGTAAAATGTCACAATACAATCAATACTTGTTCTTTAGATCTCATTTATATGAAGTCCTTTTACTTCATAAATAATTACTTTTGGTACAATAAGCAGGCAGTGATTTTTTAAAAAAACTTTTAGTGCGTTTTTAGTATGATTTAAATAATTCTTCCATTCTTTCAGGGGAATTATTTAAATAACACTGGTATTGTTACAACTGTGATGGTGAAAGATTATATGAGAAGCAAGTTTTTTGTAGTGGAGAGAAAAAAATTATTCAAGCTCTTCATAAAAAAATCAAGGACTTTAGAGTCAGTCTATTCATCGAGTCATGAATAAGTACACATGTAATGTGTACATCAGTTGAAGTAAAAGTGTATCAACATTAATTACAATCAGAATTCACACAGTACCTTAGCTTTATCCCTCATGGAGCCTTTCCCCAGGATAGACATTTTTGCACCTGTCTCTTCTTGTAACCTCTTCAAGGAGTTTCCTCTCGGTCCAAGCAATTTCCCAACAAAATTGAACTAGAAAGCAAGACAGATAACTATTTTAGACATGAGGCATTTTTTTTCTGAAATATAATACGACTTTACAAAATCTGCTTAAAAGAAAAATGTTTCCTTCCCCTTAAATAAAATCACATTACTGAGTTCTGGGCCTCACTCATCAGGAAACAAGTTTGAAGAACTGAGGTATCCAAGTCTGACTTAGAACTGAAGGCAGTAAGAGCATTCATGGTTCATATGAACCCCAGGAAATTCCTCTCTAGAGGAATGGCCAGGGGCTCTGTAGGTGCATATTCATTTACTTCTGTTCCTCCTTAGCTTTATTCCTCCAATTCCATTGTCTACTTGGATCCCAGCCAACAACATCTTGTTGTTGTTGTTGTTGCTGTTGTTGTTGCTATTGTTGCTCCATGCTACTGTTGAGCCTCTACCTGAACAGCGGTGGCTGCAGAGCTGCTGAATATTGGATGAGGCAGGAGAGGGAAGGGAAAGGCAGGGTTTGTGGCCACCAGGGTTAAGATTTTGGCTTGCTGTTCCATGTAAGGGAGCAGGATTCCTGCTGAGTTTATATGGCTTTTATATGGCCTTTTACATGGCCTCTTCCAGCCTTTACACAACTCCATATGGATTACTAAATAATATGACAACAAACACTGTAATATAGATGTGCACAACTTCAGAAATGAATACAGTGTACATCAGGCCATTATGTTAGGACATGTGGACATTTTATGTGTAACACACAGTGTCCTCTCAAAATGAACATTAACAGATATTAAGCTAGTTAGACAGAAAGCAAAAAGTGAAAAAAGTGGTTCAAATTGCACAGCAGGTTGTTCTTTAAACAAGTAAGGGAAATTCTGCATTATTATTCAACAATGAGAGAGAGAAGCAGAGAGGAAAGACGTCAGTTATTTCCTCAGTTATTTCCTCCGTTATTCAGTTATTTCCACCTATGTACATGGCACAGAACAGGGCTATTTAGAAAGAATCCAGAAAGCTCCAGACAAAAAAAGACAGCAGGTCCTGAATGTTCCCAGCGGTTGTTCATAAGCTACTTGGATAGTTTTAATACTAGGAAACATGCTCCACATGGGACTCTTAGTCAAATCCAGCCTTCTCATCTGAAAGCTGACTCACAAAATAACAAAGATGTTATGTATAGCATTTACATGTATACAGGTGTGCATTAAGGTATTCAATAACTGCTAAGTGAGAAATTTGTGTTACAAGCTACAGGCAAAACTGACAGAAAGAACACATTCTTTTCCTGATTTAGACAGTTTTACTGGCAAAAGAATATATTTTGTAACGTTAGGGCTTTATATGGATTTTTAAGAATTGATCTTTTACTATTGATTTTAAAATATGTGCTGTTTTGTGTATTTTCTTCAAATATCAGTTTTGCCAGCAAGTGAGCAAATCACAAAGCAATAGGCTACTATAGACATTCAAGCTATTTCCTTGGAAGATTTTGAAGAGTATTGGATTTTGACTGGTAGGCTGCTAATATTCTTAAACACTGGAGACTTCTTGTGATGTACAACAATTATGGTTCCTGTGTAAAGAGGAGATATGTCTGCATTAAAATTAGAGGACAGAAAACTACATAAACTGGGTGTTAATGCTAAGTCAATTCCAAATAGCAAAAAAGGGCATGGTCTATTAAGTAAAAACTGTTTCTTCTGTCATCAGTAGCATGATCCATTTATCATGTTTTGGTGTTTTCTAAAATCTTCTGAAGTCTATACAGCATGATGTCTTCAAAATCAGTCTGGGAATTATCAGTGTTTGCTTAGCGTGTTTCTAAATTATGCTCAAGTTTAAACAGAATGCTGTGGCCTGGCATTCAGCAAAGAGTGAGCTCAGTTCATGAAAGACATTTGTGATGGCTTTAGTAATTCTTTGTTTTTACTCAGAGCAGTTTTAGAAGGAAAAATAGGAATAAGAACATCACCAAATGAAAGAAAAATTGAGTAATCAAAGATATGCTGTTATCAAAAAGATAGCAAGAAGGCACAGCCTATTTTGTTTTGCCCTACCTCTTATTATAAATTTAAGCTCTTAAAAAAAAAGAAAAACTAAAGTGGCAAAATATTTGTTTTCACTGTAGCCAAAAAGAAACTAAAGCACAAATATTAGATTTGATTTATATCATAAAATAAATATGTATCAAATATGTTAAAAGCACTCAAATTCAGGATTAAACAACACAGGCTGGACCCAGGCTGACTTTCAGCCCTGAGTCTTATTTACTCTTTATTCCTAACTTGGTTCATGTATTGGTTAAACCATCAAAAAAAAAAGAGAGATAGCACTTCTCTAACAGGAGGCACTTTTCTAGGCCAGACATACTGCCACCTGTGTTAACATATCTGATTTCAGCAAGACAAAATACCTAGAGGAAATAGTGAGTTGTAGAACTGCAGAAAAACACAACAAGTTGTGGAGTTCTTAAGCTGTCATGTTTGCAAATTTTTCCAGCTTTATCTCCTGATTTAACAGACCTCATCAACCCTTCCCATAAAATCCCACCGCCTCTGAATCACCATGGCAACACCACTCTGTCTTGAAACTTCCAGGCCCGACTTGGCTTGGAAGAAGTTACTGTCTTCAGGCAGATTGCTAAATTCCACATTAAAAAAATAAACCCAAAAATCTAACAATACAGCAGGAATGGCAAGGACTGAGCTTTGACTTCACTCTGAAATGACACACTTGCCCTTGGATGTCTTTGGATGTAAAGCCAGACAGCGAGTAGATGCTGAGTGGAGAAGGTGATGCCAGCACGTGAGCTGTCTCTGCTGGGCAGACAGCCCTTGTCAGGCTGTGTCCACAAGTTACAGTGGAAAATCATTCACGCCATGTGTACGGCACTAGCGAGAGCGAAGTCTGAGAGAGCTTAGGCTGCACCTTTCCTGTGTCTCCTAGTATTAGGGAAAGCTCTCTGTGGTGAAAAAGCAGGACCCGAAGTTTGGGGGAGAACACTATGAAGAATCCAGCCAGAGGCGGACTCACTTTGTCAGCTGACTACAATAAAGCTATCAAAATACATTTTATGAAGATTTATGTTAAACATTTATATTTAAACACTTTATAAACTGTCTAATTATTACTTTGAAATATTGCTGCAAGGGATTGGGAGGGCCAGCATAAACTGTGTACAAAGTGGATTTTAATCACTTCCCAGGAAATAAGTGTCTGGGGGATTTTAATTCTATTGATTATGAAGCAGACATGCATTCACACTTCATCCACCTTCTCAATACTTCCTGAAAACACCCATCAGGAAGCGAGCAGTAACTTACCACTGAATAACTGAACAGCAATTAATTGGGTTTTGCTGAAAGCGCCAGGAAACCCAGGGTGCTCAGTCAGAAATTCTGCCATTCCACTTGGTCTCAAAGCACCACAAAGCTACAGTGCTATTGGCTATCCTTAGCATCAATCTGCTTTTCCAAAACTCCCACAAGGCTGAAAACATTGGTAGAGTATTTTTTGATCAATAATTCATGCAAGATTAAACGCCTTCTGTTTACATTTGGGTAAAAACTGCACACAAGTATCAGAAAATTTCGCTTCAGCAATAATCTTAAGAAATGTGAAGCACAGCTTTATTCCTCTGCTTTTGTATTTATTCATTAAAATATGCTGGACAAGAGCCTAAACAGAACGAATTTTAATAGTAGAACTCTTTGGTTCTAAACAGCTATGGCTGTTCTGCACCCAAACCACATAGAAACAGTGAAGGAAAATGCAAATTCTCAGCCAGCTTGACAGCACATATGGCTACCCTTGCCCACAACCACATGTTACTGGTACAGCCATTGTAACTGCATATCAATCTCAGTTCTGAACCACCTCCAACATGTGCATAAATTTTCTCCAAAAATTAGTAGCTCTAAGTCTCTGGAATAATGCCAGGTCACTTAGGTGAAGTCAGTTGAAAAATGATGATGTACAGAAGACAGAGTATGATCAGAAATATGTTGGCACTGGGGCCAGAACACTTATACTTGCAGAGTGAGATACGTGGTTATTGTTGTGTCAGTAGGAGCATTGATAGTCATTTCAATCATATTTATGAGTGCAAGGTAGGCACTCTGCGTGTTTGTACGAACCCTTCCCATTTTATGGCAAAGATTTTGCATATTATTTTCTTACATTTTTTATCATCTGTGGAAGACAGATGCATATCTTCAGGGGAAAATGATCAGGTGATGGCAAGGGTTGTTTTACTCATAATCAAGTGCACATGATGGTTCATATGTCAACAGCTGTGCAATAAACTCACTCCTTTGCAAAATAAAGTCTGACAGAGAAGTATATTTCAGTAGATATTTTGAGTATGTACAATCACAGTCTGCCCAACCTCTTCCTCAGCTAAAATACACACAGTTTCACCAGGTTTATCTGCATCTTGATTACATTTTCCCTCCACCTCCGATAAGCAATTAATCTCTGAGGTACCCAAACCCAGCACTCTGGCTTCTCAGTCCCCATCAAAGTTTTTATTTGTTTGCTTTCTCAAAACTTATTTTATCTTCAATTGGAAATAAGCAAAAGTAGCATCATGCTCTTAGTCACAAAGAAATTACTCTCTTCCTCCATATCATGTTGCACCCATCTGTCTGCAAAGCTTTGTATTTAAACACTGTATTCTGAAAAGGAAAATGATTGGCACTATGCAAACTTGTTTTTGAATATATATTCTATGAATTAGTATTTAAAAACTGTAGACTAGATACTGAAGAACCACTTGGAAAATGGAGACATCATAAGAACTATTTACATCAAATTTCTTAGAAACTGCCTATTTTGCTGAAAAGCTTAGTGTCATGCTCATTGCATGAACACATCCATAATCACCCACTTGCCTGTAAGATCCTCCCAAATCCCTCTATAATAGAATCAGTTGGTCCTGAATGCACCTTGCTTTAAGCTAAGACACGGAGAAAAGAATACGAATCCTCCAAACCAACAAGGTGCTGTTGAGCTGGAACACAGTGCAGGCAATTCCCCTTCACTGCCAGTGTTTATTTTGCTAGTATGTCACGTATTGAGGCATATAAGGGCAAATTATCTAAGATGATCACAGTGAGTTTGAGCTTTGAAGCAGACATCTGAAGTAAAAAGACACAGTTCCTCTATTACATCTGTACTGTATAAAGGGCAGGAGAAAGAGAGTCAATCTGGATAGTAAAAAGCCTTTTGCTAATATCACCATCTTTATATACTCACTATTTTACTGAACAGTATTTTTTTCACACTAGAAAATAAAAGTTTAACTAAGCAACAAAAAGAAAGAAGTTGTGAAGCTCTAGATGCATTTCAGTGATTCAATCAAACTGTATTTTTCCATCTAAATAAAGTCTGGTCTTCATTTTCTTTCACCTTGGAAGGTTAGCTGGCAGACTCGGGTCAGTTGTCACAAGCCTGTTCTGGCTGGGGCACTTGTTCAGAAGTGGCCTCAGCACCTGGATCCTGGACCGACAGCTTCAGTGACTGCGTAGGCAGATGCCACTGATGAGCCTCATCACTTCATTATTTTTGCAACACCCTGACTTTGTAGTTAAACACTGAATCCTTGCCTTAACGGCAGACACTGGATTTAACTCTCTGGATTTAACTAGATATAACCTCCTCAGTGGGTTTGCACCATAGGAAGCATAGAGAAAGTTATTCGCTATCCACATGCACTATGAATCAAAGTATGCTCTATAAAACCACACACTGATCTTCCTCCCCCTTGCTGCATAATGGAGCAAGTGTGCTGGTACAGGGTTAGGCAAATACCCCTATCGTTTGATGCTATCTTCTTGTTGAAACATAAAAATATAATCTGCAGTTCTTTCAAGTTAAAAAAAACTCCATTTAATATTATGGAGGATTTTCACTGCGCAAGGAGAGCATGTTGTAACTATGAAAAACATAACATACAGTTTTCAGCATTCAAGCTTCAAACTAAATACAATGATTGACAGAAAATAAATATTTACATTTAGAAGAATATTGTTTTCCATACTTGATATAGACCAAATACATCTCTACTAAAACAACCATATTTCCTATCTTTTAAGATTTTTTTTAAATCAGAAACATGGAATATGCCTGTCATTCAGAATTGTGTGTATGTTTCCGTGGCTCTTTCTCTTTTATATACACAGTGCTTGTAAAACTAACAAAATGTGATGGAGATATAAACCTAGATAAATAAGGAATGAGATAGACAAATGTTTTCAATGCTGTAAGATAAAGCAACACAATGCCCTGACCTGGGGGGCCAGATTCATTTCTTGTAATCCTAGAAACAGCAAAAATAGAAATAGCAATGGCTTGGGCTACACGCAATAGGCTTGTTATTCTGCAGCGTGCTCTATTTACCATTGCTATCGGCTCCTTTGTGGGGAAAGGAGCCTTTCTCTATTCAGAGCTACTTATTCTCACAAAAACCTTTCCCTATTCATGAAATCCAAAAAAAATGCGTGTTATTTCTTCCTATCTAAATTCAATCCTATGCTAAAGAAAAGAGGAGGAGACAACGACATTATTCACTTCTGGGCACCAAAGAAACCATTACTGATTTACAGATTGAGACCTGCTTAAATTAGTTTTCTTCTGGCCCTATTCTAGGAGTACCTGTAGTTCGATCATTTTAGAATAGCTTTTATTTTATGAATATCTCACATTTTGATAGGCACAGGGGACCTCCCTGGATGTAAAAGCAGTACTGGAAGATTACGAAGGCCAATTTTATTTCCTTCTACGCTTTATGAGCATGCAAGGCTGAGCAGATTGCGCAGCGTACTAGTGTGCCCTCTGCTCACAGCAGCTTTCCTCAGCACCTCTTCAGTATCAGGCATTAGCCTCCAGATGAGGGGGCTGCTTTATTTTTATTACAGCACTGCAATGTTTCCTGTCCCTGTGGAAGAGCTTAGGAAAGATCTGGTGGGGCAGAGACCTGCAAAGCTCCATTTCACTGTGACATGTTAGGAGGCAGTAACAGCAGGAAGAGGAGTATGAGGAGCGAGAGGAGGAGGAGGAGCAGGAGAAGGGCCCAGTCTCCTTCAGAGACAGGAGGTTTGGCAGACACAGGACAGTGAGGGGTCAGGAGGTTTGGCTGAGAGCTGCCGAACCTCTACGGCCCAGTGGCTGCAGCAGAGGCCTGCAGAGCTCGAGCTGATCTCTTCATTAGGCTTGGAGCAGCCCTGTGAGACTGGGCTGGGCAGGAAAAAAGGACCGAAAATGAAATGCTCCAAGGGAAAATGAAGCTCCTTGAAAGCCAGGGTCAAATTCACACCTGGTGTTATTCCACTATATCAGCAAAATTACCTCAGGAATAAATTAAGCCTGAGTAACCAAGTTAGAAGCATTAAAGCCACAGTGTCAATAAAAGATTCAGCCAAGAAAACAACTTGGGTATTACACATTATTTTATATTGAAAAATGCTAGGAGTTCATATTTATGGTGTGCTTGAAGAAGACAGTGCAATATTTGTCTATTTACTAGCTCATGGTAAGCATCTAAACCTGCAGTGAAAATACATTTTTGGCATAGCTCCATGAAACAGATGGTCAGTGACTCTAGACAAACAGCTTCCAAAGCATAAGTCCATACAGAGAAAAAAACATTCCCTCACTTTCATTTTTAGCAATTTGCTGTCAGAGTTTGGTAATAACTTGTGACATTTAAATAAAAGAATTTAAATAAGCCTTAATACTAAAATAAATTTTATGGTTAAAAATAATTGTTTGATGTCTGATATATTTAGTTAAATTTAACAACTTTCTTAACTGAGGAAAATTCGAATAGCTATTTTTTCCAATACCAGCATTAGCTGTGTGATTTATTATAACCTGCTAATCTGACAGACACCCAAACATTTTATTTTGAATGATGCTCTTTGAAAGTCTGAATGGAAGTAAATGAAAAGAGGCCTAGAACCCGATTACAGTTTTGGATCTTTATTAAACTTGCATTTAACAAATTTAACTTACGACTACGTGCTGGATATCTCAGTGCAGCCACTTACTATTATTTTAATTGCAAAGACATGCAGAAAAAATCATCATGCGAGGCACCATGCATGCCCATAGGAAGCCCTGATCTTCAGCCTGAAGAGCTGTCAAGTACATTAAAAGAATCAAATGGTCTTTGTGGTGTGTATTAGCTACAATTACTTATTTGGATGGTCAGTGATTGTAGAAATTGCCATTAAAATCACCAGACTTGCTTATGAAAGTGGAAATTAGTCAAGGTAAGTGCCAAAGGATCAGATTCTACTGACAAGAGGATTATGTGCTAGCCTGCTTTTCACCTTCAACAGGGTAAAGAGGATCCCAATATTACCATTTATCTTTGGCTTTAGCTCTTCCTCTAGTTCTTTTATAACTTTAAATTAATAACACATTTGATCCTGTTCTGGCTGCATTTCAAGAATGGCATCAAGAATAGAATAAACCACCCACATTATTTGACTTTTTTTTTAATTTTAAACAGGCTTATCTCTCTTTGGCGAGGGAAACTGGGGCAGCGAGGGAGCCTGATGGCCGATATGAACAGCTCCAAGGTGTTCCTGGCCCCACTGAGGTGGCCAGAGGTGCTAGTAAACAACTCATTAGTCTGGGGCTATGACTGACCCCAACTCAGGTCTATAAAGGTTGTGATAACCTTTGGTTGTGATAACCAACGCATGTTCCTTGGGCGTCGACTACTCTTTAAGGGAAAGCTGTTTAAGACAGAAGAATTTTTAAAAGCTGTAGAGCATGCTGAGCTAAGGAGATTTTGTTCATACCCTCAAAGGAAAGCCAGAATATTCACATTACAGTCATAATCTAGAGAATCAAAAATGGGGCAAAATGGGGCAAGGAGTCCCACTGCAGAAAATTACATCTGCCTTCTGTCATTTATGCTGGCCAAACCTGAGATAGCCGTTGTATTCTATTTAAAAATAAATAAAATGCATTAAGCAATGAAAAGTTGTTGCACTAGGTGTATCTATGACTAGTTCCTTTAAACCATGTTTCATCGAAAAAGGTATTTCTAGGAATCCTAAAAATACAGACTGAAGAGGTGCACCATTAAGTTTTTCAAGATGAACGATTAAATAAATTTATTTTGATCATATGCACAGGTAGGGAAAGAGGTACTGAGGCTACATTGCTTAAAAGCACAATCAACATTTGGCTAATTGAGCTTATTACACCCACAGATAAACAATTTATTGGCCACAGTAATAAACACCATCTGCTCTTTGCTAACTGGTAGCAACCTAATAACTTTTTTTCTAACTTAAAGAGCTTAGAATTTAAAAGTTAGATAAAGGACTTGTAACACAGTGGGACTGACAAATGCATTGACTTGCTTTTATTGTGCTGAATATGATTTCATATTGGGTGAAAGGTTTCTCTTTGCCAGATGATATATTTGCAAAGTTAGAGTAAGTTAAATTTGAATACTCAACCATACAGTGAATATATCTTTCTTACGTAGGTTGGTGATACTGGATTAGTTCAAATGTAGCAAAAAGAAAAAAAAAATCCACAAATCTATTTCCATGGAAATTACAACAACAGATAATTTAGACCCAATATATTAATGACCTGCTTTAAGATGCATGCTTGTAGTATCTCATTTTGTAGAAACCATTCTACTAAATGACAAACGGTTTATTTTAATCTACTATTCATCAACTGGCTTTTGCCTTTCATTATTAAAGTAATTATACTTACAGCAGCATTTATATAACATTTTGCATATACAATGCAAATACAATGCATTTGCATTTGTATATACAAAGCACTATGCAAATATTGATTTTATTTCCAAGTCATGCTCATAATCAAAGCAAAACATTACTTTAAATTGATTGGCATATGCAAACTCACTCACAAGCTCTATGGAAATTATACCATCTTGAGAAAGCAATCAAAAACACTTTGAAAAAAATCTGTTTTACTTTTTTTTCCCCTATTCTATTTACTGTTTTTCCTATTCTTTATTACTGAGGACAAAAGTATGAAAATAAAATCTTTATTCTTCACAGTTTATTACTTTTTTCTCTCCTTTGTTCTATCCTTAGAGAAGAAAATTGAGTATTTGAGTATTTTGGATTTTTTTTTCTTGAGTATTTAGCTGAAAATTACAAAACTGTAACTCAATAAAATTTGTTAAGAGGAGCAAAGCCTTCCAAACTACTATTGACAAAGTGAAAACACAAAAGCAATACTGTGTTGACTCAACAGATCTGAACTGGTGCTGAATTCCATTCCTGTTGTGTTCAGGTATCATTTATCTGATTCAGGGACAGTGCCGAAACTAGAAATGGAATGTCTAACCATCCATTAGATCATATGTTGTAGAACATTATAAATGAGAAAACAAAGAATAAATACTGTTGAATATAGTGGTACTCTTTGTGAGCTTAAATTGCCATAACACACCCCGCAAGTTTGTTCAAAGAGCAAACAGCATAGGAACTGTGAATAGCTTCTTTTTCTTAGTTTCTTTGATAAGTTCGATGAGCTTATACACAAAAATAATTAGCATTAACTCCAAATCTTGCGCAGAGTGTTTTACATTGTTTTACACAGTAAACATATTGGGTGAGGGAAGAGCCACTCTGTTGTTCACACTGAAACTGCCTCGATTTCCTCTATAATATGTAAAAATAAGGGTCTGCAGAACCTTCTTATAGTACAAATGGGCACTTGTAATAGTAGTAACGAATGTAACTGAGGCTTGAATTTGTGTTGGGCTTAATATTACACTGCAAAAACATGAAACAACATACATACACAGATATATAATTATATAATCTGATATCAATATATCTGATTGGTTGACTGTGAAGCATCAAGCACTGTGTTAAATATGCACACACGGCATATGACTTTTCATTCTCAATAGTTGTCAGCATTTTTAATTTGCCAAATTGATTGCTCATACTGTTTACGATTTGATATTTGGAGTAACTGCCCACTCATTACAAAACTAGAAGTTACTTGCTTTTATAGCATTTAGATGCTATAAATGCTATAAATCAAAAAAAAGTAAAATTAATAAATGATTTGTAGTATTTCACTGATGGCATGCCTTTAGAAGTAACATAAATGTCCTTCAGAAATTTTTAAAAGAATACAAAGAAAAATGTACTTTCAGGCTAAAAAAAAGACCCACTGCACATGACAAATGAGTTGGCAAGATGGATGGAGAGCCAGAGTTGTTTTAATTAGGCTGTGATAACCAAGAGTATCCAGGAACGGAAGGCTTGTCATTGTAACACAACAGTTCTAGAGCAAGAAAAACTGTAGCTACGGTGCTCCTACCTGATAAAGGATTCAGTGATTTGTAATTTTTTTTCACTTGTACCTTTTTTCTTCTTTTTCTCAGGTAGATTTAATAACCCCATTACTTTTAACTTACTATTTACTATATTGTGATTATCCTGCTTCAATACATCTTATTAAGTGCGAGAAGGGGTTTTTGCGATATGTGCATTAAGCCAATGCATACAAGCCAATGGAAAGAAAAACACCAGTGAATATTCTCCATTCATGTTATCAAGATAGTATCTGCTCAGCTCCTTCTGTTCAAGGGTGACAGCAGTGTTCTTCTGGGAAGGTTGAAGTGACACAGTTGGCTCCACCAAAAGACCTGATATCTAGGAATAGAATTTGGTTTGGGCTTTGAAACTCACTTTCACGTTTTTGCCTCATTCATTTCATTAACTGCATGAACTTAGGTATCTTAAACAGATTTGTGAAGCTCACAAATTCCAGGCCTGGAGCTGGGTGTTCAATGCCTAGACGCTGCAATGTTTAGAAGACAAACTTCTAGCCCTTTTGAGAATCTGAAGATTAAAACACTCTCGTCTGTTCCCGCAGGAAATCACTTCATTCAAATTCTTGCAGAGGTTTAAATAATGAAATGTTTTGATCTCCAACTCTGAAACATTTATTCCCTGAGTGATCCCTTATATTTGCCAGTGTTGAAATTTAAGTCTGAAGCCACTGAAATGAACTCAAAAGAAACTGCCATAACAAATATATACATATATATATATATATATTTGAAACAGCAGTCAAAAATAAGTTTCAATAGAAAGCAGGGAAAAAATAAGTGCAACTATACACAGAACATTATATTCTGTGGAAATCTCAGAAGCCCTTTGAAGTTTTTAATTTAAGACAGAATGTATCTGTCTTAAGCAACATACAGGAGAAAAGTGATACATTCTCCAAGAAAAAAAAAAGAAAGCATTTTTTCTACAGTTGTAAGTTTCTGGAAATGTTTTCACACTGCAAATTGATTTAGAAAAAAATCCTATTCCTCTCAATACTGAATACATCTGTGAAAAACAGTACCAAGATAAGAACAGATCAGTATGCTTAAACCTACAACACAAAATCAGTAGGAAAACAGTAATTCATGTAATTTTAGATATATTCCTTTCTCCTATTATAAAGACTCTACTCTCCAATAAATATATTCCCATATTTCGGTACCATGCACAAAATTACATTTGAAATTGTATGTTTTCATCATTAGATTCAGATGAAAAACCATTATGAAAACAGATTATTTTATTTAAAAGGCACACTATAACTTTAAGCTTCATTCAAAGTACTGAAATTCATAGATATTTGCCTCGGATGACAACTTTCATCTCTGACATGTCTCTTCTTATGAAACATAATACCCTGTGTTTTCTTTATAATTGGTCTTACATCAGCAACTGATTATCTCTGAATATATTTTTAAAGTATAATTTCCAGACTTGGAAGTGTCAAATAGTTTTAAATGTGAAGCATAAGCCTCCCATACTGTTTTGTTATTCTTAGGTTTCTCTATTTTCAGCTTACAATAGTAGAGAGAATAACTGGTTCGTTAATCTTTAGCAAATATAAAGTGAATGAACTCCCAACACGCTAGCAAACAAAGATCCCCAAATTCCAAAGGGGCTTTCAACTTATGAATTCTACTTTCACACCACTCAAGCCTCATGCATCCAGAAATGTAATATTTTCTAAGAAATATTACAGAGTATTTATCATATGAAAGTTTCTGCTTCAGGACACCTCTCTATCATGAATAAGAGAAAAAAAAATGGAATGGCAGAAGAAATAAGAAGAATAAATTTAAAGATATTAATTCCATGAAAATTCTGTTTCCAAATCACACAAGTGTGGAAAAAATGCAACTGAAATGTGATCATCTTTGAGGTACAGCTATAGATTCCAGTGGAGGAGATGAGCAGCTCTACCGGGAAGGAGCTGAGTGTCCTCTCATGCTCTCGTGCCAGAGCCTGGGTGGAACCCATGAAGCCGTGTTGTTGCTGTCACGACACAGGGACCAATACGAAGGATCTGCTCCAGAAGAAGAGAATATGGGGACATCACAAGAAGTCTGTTCAGACTCCAAAGAAATGCTAGAAACTGCTATTTGCAGTTCTTGTGCATAACAACAGCTGGGTAATGCCAAAGAGAATTTCTGTAAGCAAAACGTAGGTAGTTTGGAAGTGGAAAATCAGGACCTTTGCAATAGCACTCTGCAATATTCTCATCACACCACATGCACAGAGATATACATAGAGAAGTAAAGTTTCAATCAACAGCTGAAATAGTAATGTTAAGAACAAGAATTAAGATTTTTCTAGAACTGGAAGCATCTCTAGACTAGGGGAGGGCTGTACAAAAAGAATACAAAAAATGTATTTCATTTGAGATATAAGGGATGTAGCCACTGGCTACATTTAACACCAAGAACATAATTTGTTTTATCTTTAATCAGAAAAGTGGAAGAAACCCCGCAGCGCAGGAAAGATGATTGTTTAGGATAATATATCTATTAGGGAAAAGCTACAGGAATTCCAAATTCTCAAATACAGGATAAAACCAAAGATAGTAATAATGAAAAAGAAATAAGACTAAAGAAAAGTGTCACTTAAACAAGGTTCAGAGAAGAAAATAAAAATCCTGTTACATATGCATACATGTTAGAAATTTAATAAATAAGATGAACACTGGAAGTTGTAGCTGAAGTGGATGCTGGAAACACGGAAGGCAAATGGTAGAGCAGTGAGATACTTGGATATTGTTGCTCAAGGATGAATGGTGCTGAACGGTATTAAAAGAAATAAAATTGGATTAAGAAACTAATTCACTCAACAAAGAAAAATCCAAGAATACAGATTGAGCGTCTGAGACTAAAGAGAAAAATAAATTAATATTAAATCTGAATTATGGACCACCTGACCAGGATTTGTAAAGTACTTAAAAATCAAGAGATTACAAGAGATTACACGTGCAGGATATGGAACCACTGAATGACCCTCTGGGATCAGTCTGCGACAGAATAGAGCAACCCACTGACTTGCACTGACTGACCGGGAAGAGGTAACGAGGAAACACGGCTCTTGTAAAGGCAGATCAAGCCTCAGAAACCTACTGGTGCTCTCTGAAGAACAAACAAGGAAAAGTTGCTATAGACTCAGTTTCTAAAAATAATTCACAAGGGCTGGCAGCATTAAATGCAGCTTTAATTACAATGGTCCCTCAGCAGAAAGGCTCTGTTAAAGATTTGCTTAAAAGATATGAAGAAATGTATTAAGCGTGAACACACACACTGGGAGGAAATCGCTAGTCCAGTCAGATCCAATCGTGCTGGAGTGAAGACAAACCTTGTGGATTACTAGGTATAAAAACATTTAGTTCATATTGTACTGTAATAGAAAAGTAATTATACATTTATTATGTATTTATGAAAAAGGTTAATTTGAGATGTAATAGAATATGCTCCTTTCTTATTTTAGGTCTATATAATCAATTCTTCTATTTCATCCCAAACAATAATCTTAAATACATACAGTGAAAAATACATACCTCGACTATGCTTTGATGCAAATATTAATGCCTATGGAGATCATGTGATTTTTGAGACTTGTATCTACAAAAAAATTTCAGATGCAAACACAGTATTTCACAGCAGTTGTATTAAATTAATTTAAATTAAATTTTATTAGTTATTTAAATAATCATCCCTGAAAAATGAATTTTATCAATCTACAACTGCATGACTCTTTCTGCTGTTCACTTGGAATTGTCAATAGATTATTTATTTCTCCACAAAGCATAAAATAATCAGATTTTCTGTTTTCTATTTTGTTTTGTTTTCATTTTCAGTAACACAAATCATTGCACTATAGCGCTAATTCCACTAAATTTGGTGTGGTTGAGAATGACCATATTTTGTTGGGCACTATGGAAACAACATTGGGATGTTACCCTGCCAGGGAATTGTTGTTCAACATTCATAAATCTGATATAATTTTCACATTGATATGATTCTATTTCAGGCAGAAAAGGAGAAAAGGGAATGGGATTTGACATGTTTCTTCTTCATTCACTAGAAAAACAGTGATTAATTGAACTGATGTATATCTGACAACATTTTTTTAAGAGCTGTTATTCATTACTTCTAATTGAGATTTTCAAATATTATGAGGGCGTGCTGTTACAGTCTTGCCAGGTAGCTGAAGAATTAATAGCCAGTCTGAAATAAATATAACATACATTCCTAAAATAACCATTTAGAAGTAGTAACTAATGACAATTCCTTATTTTTTACTTTTTATCCAAGAAGCATTAAACATATTCAGGACAGGGTAAAGAAGAGATGTGTTAGTGAACACGGACATTAAGATTCATTTGTAAAATGGATTAGTACTTATATTATAAGTTTTTGAAGCAATTAAAAGCTCTAGTCCTCAAGTAGCTGACAAACGTCTTAATGATTGTTTTCGAAAGGTAGCTTCAATGTGATGAAGAGCTTGATGTTAGTGCAATCAGGTTATTTTATACGTAATTTTAGGAGATGATGAGCAATGAGTCGAAAAGAAAGTGCTTCATTCAAGGATGTTAATAGCAGGGGATTTGTGGCAGATCTTAAAGAAAACTTAAAAAAAAAGGCCTTTCAGGATCATAATTACTCTTTATTTGCATAATCAGAGCATAATGCATATTTTTGAGAAAAATATAAGCTATTTGGAAAATTTGTGAAATTTAATGCTGTCAGCTTCTCTTCATTTCCATGTAACAGGTTTTAAAAGTACACTGATGTAAGATGATAAAAGACAGCTTTCAGAGATGATCAGTATTTTTTATTTTGTAATAAAAGGGATTTTTTTTGTCACTGTCAGAAGACCTGTTGTATACAAATAAGTCTGTGTGTTTTAAATGAACCCCATCTAAAAATCCTTTATTGTAATGTCTTACTTTGTAAGCAGAACACAGTTTCCACTGACCTGAAAAATAAAGGTAATCAATGTGCTAGTGTCTCCAAGCAAAATTTAGTACAGCAGGTCTGAAAGGAAATACTGTAAATCAAGCACTAAGCAGCACCAATAATTTATTAGGGACTATAAATATCTTACAATTTTATATAAAATGGTTCCTTATAACTGAGATGTCACTGTGCTTCTAGAAAATGCAAGCTAGAAAAAAAAACGCATATAATGTTTAAAGAAAGGGAGGGGGTGTATTTTTCCTCTTTTAAATAGTTTCTTTTGTAGCTCTTTGTCTAAGGTTGTATCATTAGCAATTGCAACACAACAATCTAATTGCTATGAGCCCTTATTTGCTCTAAAGTTTGTGTATACAGTCATTAGAGCAGTTTCCTTTTTTTTGTAACCACAATTTCAATTCCATTGTCTCATTAAAAAAAAAATCACTAGATATTATTAAAGTAAAATACTGTGCATAGGACAAACATCAGGAAGAAAGACTGGGTTTGCCAAACAATCCATTTCTGTTTAATTTTATTAATTTCATTTGTTGTGATTCAAATTAGCTCATATAGATATATATAAAGAAGCTTAAAGTTGTTAAAATTTAGTAAGTTGTATTATACTGTGTAGCAATGACCCAAAGAAAATTATGTAATAATTATAAAGTGGTATATTTCAATATTAAGCGAATAAAGTATACAATATAGAGGATATTATATACTGAGCAGGACAGATTTTTGTTTCAAAGATCTGTGCTGATGCATTCTCGCTCATTTGATTCAAAACAACTGCAATGCAATGGCCAAAGTGCGGTTTGGCCCCTGTTCCTGTATAGACTTGTACAGGAATTTGTACAGGAACTGGATTTGCAGAGGAATCTGCACAGATTCCTCCATGCTGCAGGAGGAGGGTAGATCACTGCTCTCTGTTCCGCAAGGAAGCAGCTTTAGTTCTGCCTTGGCGAGGCTTTAAAAATAACTGGGTATAAACCACGGAGCAGGGTAGGACACTTGGAACCCCCCCAATATAGAAGGAAAGCGGGCCATGAGACAAGCATGGACAAGACACTTGGTCACCTCTACTGTCAGGACAGTGACAATGTGCACGTGAGGCCAGTGCTCTCTCAAACTAGGTGAAGGAAAGCTTGGGAATCCATATGGGCCTGGATGCATTTCCAAGATGTGTTTCTTACAAAGCCATATAGAGGATAGGAGAGTTAATGC
Organism: Nothura maculosa; assembly: GCA_032353885.1. Lineage (NCBI taxonomy): Eukaryota > Metazoa > Chordata > Aves > Tinamiformes > Tinamidae > Nothura > Nothura maculosa. Next base: position 239,707 of record JAUBOD010000336.1, read on the forward strand.
TAAGGATGTGGTTAGGCAGGTGGCCGCAAACCCTAACAGGCATTGGCATTATTTAATTTGCTAGTGTAAATGTAGTCATATGCACTTTGGTTACAGTTGAAATCCAAGAGCAAAATGTATTTATTGTCTCTGCTGTACTGAGGTTTCATTTTGATTAAACTAATGTAATCAGATTCTTCAAATCCTGCAAAAATGTATGCACTGAAATAGAATTTGCCATATACAAAGCAACTCGGTGTTTAAAGTATTAGCCATAAATATTAATCACTCTAAATCTCTCCCTGTAAACCCTAGACAAGATTATCGATTACTATTATACCCTTTCAAGAGAGAAGGCATGAACTCATTCCTTATCCCCAAGCACTTTTATATAACTATAAAATAGGAAGCACAACATTTCAAATAACTGTAATTCAAATGTTGTTACTGAAGAAGAACAAATAATGCCTTTCCCTCTCCTGCCCAGCTAATTCAACCGCTGTGTTACTGTAACCTCCCACAGCTTACAGTAAACGTTTCAAAAATCAAATCAGAAAGCATCACTAATGTCCAGGAATTTTGCCAGACCACATTTTGTAATACCTTGGTCATAAAAAAGCACTGTCTCATTAAAAACAGACATTATGTGGGATGAAAAACATGCAATTCAGTACAAAACAGAAAGAGAAATATCAGGAATTCTACGGAGGAAATGAATGTTCATTCATTAATTTTGTACCAAATACTGGGTAGCAAATGGTACTTGGTAACACTCCACAGTACCTGAGTGAGACAGCAGAGAGAGAAGCAAACATTCCACCACTAGAATTGTCTGGAAGATGCAAGAAGAGCATGGATGGAGATGAGTCTGCTTAGTCCTCCGGACATGCGAGGTGCAGGCACCTTCATGAGGCTCATCGAGAAGTGTGAAAACACCCAAATGGAGGTGAAACTTCCTGTGGCCAGTGACCACAACCAGGTTAAGCGTAAGGATGAGATGGCCTGACACATGTCAGCGCGCACAAAAATTAATACTGAGATTTTCAGCATGGATTTTGAGTTTATTAAATGTTTAGGCAAGGAATGATGTCTTCTGAAAATATTTTTGAATTCTTACAGAATCAGATTTTCACCTTTTCGCAGAAAAGAAGGGAAAAATATAAGTGTTCCCTTCCTGGGCGGCAGAGCTTTCCAGCTCTGGGGTGGGGTTTTCCAAGGGAACAGAGAGCAACTCCACTTGAGCCCGAACAGCTGCGGCGAGTCCTGCTGCTGCAGCAGGGTCGGTGCCTTCTGTGGCAGCTCATGGTGGAGAGCACGGGAAAGGAAGGCTGGGCGCAACAGCCAGCAGGACAGGAGGAAGCACAGATGCAAAACGCACTGGTAAAAATACTGCAGTACTGCAGTTTGAGGGCTCCATCCAGGAAGGTTTTTAGGTATTTTAAAGGTAAAATAAAGGTATTTTGAGGTATTTTAGATCTGTCAT
>JAUBOD010000336.1:247344-266813 GCA_032353885.1 Nothura maculosa
CAGGGAAGTTTTTCATTTTAATTATATTTAACAAAACTTATTTTTTCTTTTATGAACTATTCCTGAGTACAGTTATAAAGTATTGTCTCTGCCAATCATGCAATAGGCGTGACACATAGTTACAGATATAGTCCTACAATATTCAACACCTATGCAAAAATCCTCACACTAATAATCAAAACTGTCTTTGTACAATAACAATTCTATGAAAACTTTTTCGAAATTATTTGTTTACTGTCATGATTATGTAAATTGTTCTGCTTTGATTTATTAATTTGTACACTATTTTTTCTGTTGCTATAAAGAGTCTTCTTTCATTTGATGCTCTTCTATCCCCAATCAGACAACAGTGTACAGTGCCTCGTACTTCAGCCATAATAAAATGAAAAATCAGATTTAATTAAGATATACTCAAAAGTAAGGAAGTTCCAGAAGTACATACTGCTGCTAAGTATATGTGGAATATATATATACACAGGCAATGGCTTCCTCTTGAACATCCAATTTTTCATTCGTTCTTATATTCCTTTTACTTATACATGCTAGAAACATCATATTCAGAGAGCTGGATAGTAAAGCTGGACATAGGATCAAGGACTGAGATGCTCTGAGTTACTAAAAAGGAAATGAGGATTTGAAAACTTCTCTCTGGAAATAGTGAAGTTACTGGCAGGAATCTGAGTGATTATGAATCAAAGAATGAAAGATTGTCCCTTCTTGCAGGTTAGAGCTGAGAAAAAAAAGAAAAAAAGAAAAAAGGCAAAAATGTCCCAGCCCATCACTTAGAGTCACCCAATACTTAGAAAATATTTGCCATGATTAAAGCAGAGGTAATGGTACACAAGGACTTGTGAGAGATGCCATCACAATTCTAGACCTTTCTCTTCACCTATCATATTTTTATTGGATAATATGAAGAAAAAGAAATAAGAAGTAAAAAGGACCTCCTTTCAACAAGCAGTTTACATCCCATAATTCGAAGATGACACAATTCCATACAACCACACTATTTTTAAGAACAGAATATGCAAACATCTGTCAGTACAGACTAAGGTACAATTGATAGTGCCTTGAAACAGGAAGACAAGACTGATCTCTAGAAAAAAAGGAATGTGAAATCTTAAAAAATCCATTCACAGTCTCCAGAGGCTTTCATCCATATATCCGTGCATTTTCATTTGCATGGGCACTTTCTTCCACAAGACATATCCCAGCCTCCTTACAGATTCCTTCACCTCCCACCAATGTTCTTATTCTTTTCCTTTCAAGATAATGTGTTTTTCATTATCCTGTATAAGAAACAGGAAACAGGTCTACTGACCTGTTTGCAAGGGTCTACTGACATTAAATTACACGCATATGTACTAGGCTCAACTAAAATTCCTTCTTATTCATGTTTTCACAACAACTGTTCTCTTCCTCCCTCTCTTTGTACGGGCAGATGGCTGAGGGAATATAAACAGACTTCTTTTTTCTTTATAAATTCTTCTAGAAGCTGTATTGGTCTTGCAAAAAAATACTGGAATAACGTGTCATGTTTCTGAAATATTTGTTTCTGACTCAGACTCAATACTGCAATGTACACGTTGAGTGTCAGGTCACAATGAAGTGGATGGACCTTTTTACTGACACATTTCTATTTCAATTGATTAAGACTACAGATCCATGACCTTAAAATGTAAGCATTTTAGAAAAGGAAATACCTGTAAGGCAGAATATGTCTGAAAAATAAATAAGTAACAATACTTTTTCAAAATATTGTGTTTTTATTTTAAGAAAAACAAAGGAAAGCAAACATTGAGTAATAAGTAGAAAGCAGTGAAGTAGCTGTCTGAGATTAAAACTGCCCTTTACTTACTTTCATATGCTAATCTTTACAGCATTAACTTAAATTGTCGTTACATGAAACAATCTTGGTGGCTAGTAGGCACATGATAATCATCAGAATTATGTACCATACTTTTTTTTTTTTTTTTAATGAAAGGATGCTAAATGCTTACAAGTACTCATAAAATATTAACATTATCAGGAATTTGAAGCAAGTGTGAAGAGGAAGAATCTGTAGAACACTTAGAACAAAAAGCTTCCCTCAATACGCCTGTTACACTGCAGCATATAAGAGGTATTCACACACCTTACAAGAGGTATAAGAGGTGGGCAGGACACTTCACAGAATCACAGATTGGTTAAGTTTGGAAGAGACCTCTAGAGATCATCTAGACCAACTCCCTTCATACACTGTCACGAGGGCACTACTCAAAACTGAGAGCTGATGTGTGGCTTGGCACTAGCAGTAACACCGCACACCCAGTGTGTGTATGGAGACCATTAGAGGTAAGAGGAAAATGAATTTTCATCTTCTGAAAAACAAGCTACTGGTATAGCAGGTCACTACCTACTACACGAGCAATACTTGCATGCAGACGGAATTTCTAAAGAGACACTAACACATGCAACTCCACTGAGAAAGTCTCTAATGTAACTTGAATTAATGGCCTACAAGAAAACTATGAGAAAACACTATACTACTATGAAAAACATTGCTTGTGCCTAAACACCCAACAATAAAACAATGTTATGTGTATTTGTAGCTTGTTTATTTTATACTATTTATTTCCAGTCTAAAATAGCCTATTAGGGAGTTTAATAGCTTCTCCACAGTAAGATAGAGGTACAGAGAGCTGATATAAGCTTAAAGGGCGACACTTTTCTGTAATAAACACGTAGCCTAAGGACAGGTTCCAGTAAAACACTAAGTATATAACTGAGTTATTCGCTAGACATTAAAAAAAAGAAACCACTCAAACAGCTTAAAATTTATCAACAACCTCAACAAAATTCTTCTCATTCTTATGCTGTGAATACAGCAGTAGAATATCTCATATTCAGTGCACTGTCCCTAAAATGAAAAACTAGAATCTAAAACTAAAGCTAAATACATTCTGACTGATTACAAGCCAGGTGAGGCTGAGGAGATTAAACATTGAAGAAACAGAAAGAATGATGAGAAGCAGAAAGAATTAAGTAATCATGTCCAAGGCTTTTAATTAAGATTTGGGTTTCTTTTTGATTTTTTTTGTGATGTTGTTACGTTTGTTTGTTTTACTGCTATAAACATCAGCTTTTACTTTCCAGAATCAAAGATTTAGCTGCCTAGTATACACCTGGAAGAGTCTTTCCCTGCATGACAACTTCCGAAATGTTGAAGATACAAGCTGCATTGAAAGCGAAGGCATTGAGAAGAACCTTGCTGCTAATGGCTTTTAAATGAAGGTGCGTTAAAGATGACATAACATTTATGAACAGATTATTAGCCACCGTTTCAATGTTTTGATCCACAAAAGATCAAACACAGAGTTAACATGTCACTTAGGTAAAAGCCTGTCTTTTTAGAGGAAAACACCTGTGATCTGTAAGTTGCTGAAACGTTGAAGTCTTTTCCATAGCTGTCAGTGAACAGGAGATCAACCAAACAGAGCTTAGGATTTGTTGTTTGAGGTTTCTTATGTCAGACATTTCTTAATGAGCGTGTACTTTGGAAAGCCCAGAAGAATACAAAAAACCTTCACCAATTAAAGCCAGAAACAGAGTAGAATTTGAAAGGGAATAAGAATGGCCATTCCTGATATTGGATGTTGGGTGCTTCATGTAGCACCTACACAAATACACCATCATTGAAAAATGTTTTGCGGATATTAGCTAATGAAGAGATAAGGGGAGTTCATGAGTACATGGGATGGAGTTGCCTGAGAAGACCTTAAACGAGCACCACAGGCTATCTCTCCAGGAAGGCAGAGATTAGTCTGGTTTGTCTGATCAGTACAAGTGTCTGGAGCCCCGACATTGACTCCAAATGCCTGTGGGAGGCAAACCAACTCTATTACAAATTCTTTACTCTTAGGAATAACTGGTGACATTCAAGCAATGCCACTTCCATTGCTCACTGTCAGCAGGGAAAGATTAGCTCAGTTCTCTGAGCTGAACAAGAACAATGTGAAAAACATAGTTTTGACAGTAACAATCTTAAAAAAATACTGTCTTCGCCTTACAATTTTTGAATGGAATTTACTGTAGCAATCTATGCAGTCCATTTTCTTCTAAGTTGCGTGAGAAAGAAAAATATGGGAATATGTTGTTGCAATCATATACTACATGTCATTTTCTTATGACACCAAATGTAACTTTCAATGCAATTCAGCATAAATACAGCATTCTGTATATTTATGAATATATTAAAAGCGCTGGCTTTGCTTCTCCTATGTCTACTTACACTTAGAGCTTTGTCTTTGTTTACATAAACTTTGCTCACAGACAAAAAAAAATGTTTCTACAATTCCACAGAAATTTCCTGAAATTTTGATTTCCTGTAGCTGCAAAAAAATCATGAAACAAAGCTATGGATTGCTTTGGACTGAGAAAAAATGTCATATAGTTAATTTTTGCAAGTTAGTAATGCTAAACAATCTAAATAAAACCATGTATTGCATTAAAGGTCAAGCTTATGGATTGTCAAGTATTTTTGCATTAAAAACTGGTACTGTTCTGTACTGAATTTTATTATATAGTATTATCCTCCTGCCAAGTTGACAGACAGTCCTTGGAGAACTGAAATGTGTATGAAGAGTAGTATTTGTCCTCGCATATACTAGAGGGAAAAAATGTTAAAAATTCCTGCAAGTTTAAAAGCCAGCACACTCCCCACTCCCTAGCACTTTGCTCACTCCAGCTGCAGCAGGGATATTCCTCAAGGTCAGCTCAAGTGCGGATGAACATCACCCTTGTAACTCTGCACTGGTCAGTGCCAGCCAAGATGAACCACCTAATGGACCCACACCAGCAGCACAAAAGAAAGCAGTTCAAGGGAGAGAGACTGCTTGAGCATTCCCTATTTTAAATTATATGTATAAAACACAGGTCTTTTTAAGTAATTAGTACGACAACTGCCATGCTAATTCCTCCTTTTTCTTTTCTTTCTATATCCAGTGAAAAATCAGATTTGTTGTAACCTATCTTACATAAGCTATATTTTATGATTATTTGATGCAGATAATGTGAAAATCAGTTTTACGCCAGGTTATCTAAGTGTGCTTAATTATGAACATGTAAGCATCACCTCTGCAATTTCCTGAGAAGCAATCTGCTTCCAACACTTTTTTCCTCTACCAGCTGCCCTGAGTTACCTACAGAGTTAACAGCAGGCAGCAAAAACCTGACAGGATGAGGAATGTATTCACTAACAGGGAATTTACATACCCTGAGCTCATGCATCACCATGGCTTACACAGGTTTTAATGACTCTTCTGAACTGACAAGATGAGGATGCTCCCACTCTGTGGGACTAATCAGAACCGGTAAAATGCTTCAGCGACCAAAATTGGAGTGAAAGTTGCACAAGTGGTTATCTTGCTTTCAAGACAAATGGGGATAGTGGGGGTTCATTTAGCTTCTCTCAATTACAATGTCCACTGAAACAGAAATCCCTGTTAGAAGAGGCAAGGAAGGCATGAGGAATTCAAATGGAACAACAAAAGAAGGAAAATAATCTTAGTGGAAAAGGCACATGAAGTTCATAGAGATGGAGTAAATATTATGAAGAAACAGCCTGCTGCTTGTGCATTCCTCATGCAGGATTAACAAGCCATTATGCAGGAGGAAACTTCCTATGAAATAACAGAATATTTACAGTGACAGCCTAGCTGTTTGCAAATCTTCTCAGGTTCAAAGTTATATGAAGACAGTTTATTATTACATGAGTTGACAATATATTATATTTTTATTAATTATATTATTTTGTTATTTGTTGATATTAATTATATTTTTATTTCAGTGAAACAAAACTGAAGAATAATGTGAATTATACAACCAAGAAGGGAAAAAGAATGAAGCCAAACCAGAAGGAGCTCCTGAAAATACATTTTAAATGATTTTCAAGGTTAGTGACTGCTCAGTGGATTAGCCTGCTTGGGAGAAATGATTTTAGCAGGCTTAAAAACCAGGACTCACAAGCTGCATGACCCAGAGTCAGGGAAGTACTCAGAGGATGGGGAATTCATGTTAATGGCTTCTCTCTGCCACGCATAACAACCCTATAGCTGCATCTTCCTTTTTTCTCTGCTTATAAAGCCAGGCACCTTTTAATTCACAAGATCTCCATGGGGCATCAAACCAAAACGATAATTTGAGGCAGACAATTTTCAGGGGCAGACAGACTAACCTTACTCAGGTGCATCCTCTCCACAGATGAGTTATGACTGCTACAATAAATCCCCACAAAACATGGCTAACTCTTGAGATCTCATGCACAGATTGCTTACAAATCTATACAGTTTGATAGAATTAAATACGCTATTTGTCTAATCTCTGACCCACAAATTGCTTCCTGTTGAAGCAATGCAGTGATTTATTCTCACAGAACTATAATAAATTTTTGTATAATAAGTTATATCAAATGCTTGTATACAAATTCCAAGGCTTTTCTGTCCTTGTTTCTGATGTACAAAGAAACAATAGCAAACATGTTTTCTTCTGGGAAAACACAGCATATCTGCCAAAGGACTTTTTTTTTTAAATCCTAGGATTAAATAGTAAAAAAATAAAGAGAAAAAAAAAACAAAACAAAACAAAATAAGAACAAAAAAACACAGACTAATTAAATAATGAAAACCTAGGGTAAAATGAACAGCGCTGTATCATATTCTCCCATGCCTCATCCTCTTCATGTGCTGTTAGTTTCCTCTACTGCCTTTCCCTTTTAAGAGTTACTTTCTGGTCTGGATTTACCCACATTTTTATCCATAACTCCCTAAAAAAGCTGGGCTACTCAGGTTTCAGAAAACAAATTCTTGGGTCAGCTTTGGGACTATGAGGTAACGACACAGAAGCACTGAGGGTTGCTCCTCTGTGCTGCCTTGGACAATGAGGGTACACAAGCCGGAACAAACCTCCGTGTGCACAGCATGAAAATGCAGCTACCACAGACCAGCCTGTGGTATGACAACTTCATGGCAAAAATGTAAGACCACTTAAGTGCATTACAGAGGCTAAGAAATCAACACAGATATAAAATAAATTGAAATAAAATACTATAATAACGACCAATTTCACCTCCGTAATACACTTTCCTTTTGTCTTTTTGGTGCTTTTGATTTAATCTATTTCTAGGAATAAGACAGTAGTTATATGACACAAAAAGAGTAACAAATATATAAAAATAGTAGCACTTAACACCTTCCTAAATATTCATAAACTTGATATATTCAACTGTACAACTGCCTGCTGTATAAATGTAACTTTGTTCTGCAACAGTTTATTAATAATAATACTAAAAAGAGAGATTTTATTGCATTAGTTATTTGCATTTAGCGCATGCAAGTTTCTTTCATTGCTTTTAGTTAAATTCCCATGTTTTCCATGAATGAGTGACAGTTTAGAGTGGCCAGCTAGGACAGACCCTCCACTAACAACCTGATGAAGTCAGTGTTGTTTTAAGCAACTGGTTAGCATTAATGTAAGTGGTAGCGATACACATTTGCTGTCGATCATCCTGAGGACTTGCCACAAGCTTGGATGAAAGAATTGTGACCCCTGTGCACAGTTTGGCTAGAAACCTTCAGAATGACAGCTTTGCAACTGAGCTGCTTGCCAGATAATTCTAGTAACATTTTAAAATCAAATTTTGAAGACAAATTATGTCAAAAAATCCCACATACTGACAGGGAATACTTAGCTTGCATCTCAAAATCTATACGGTTTATTTTGTATATGAAGGGGAAGGGATTTTTGAATAATTCAGTGGTGAAATATCTTTATGTGAAGGGAAGGATGAAGGATGTGAGGAATTAGTAAGAAAGACAGAACATAGGCCCCATCTCTCAAAGGCCTAGGAATGCCAAACCTACTGGCACACAGAGTTTAGAAGCTCACCGAAGAGTTGCATGCACAGAAAATGAGAAATAATTTCCTGTCAGGGTGTGCATAAAATACTACAGTGATAAGACACTGGAGCGTAGTCAGGAAAAAAAGATTTGTGTTGTATAATTTCAATATACATGCACACCTGTATCCACACATTAAAAATTCTTCCCTCTGCAATGCATCACACTAACCACGTACATGGGGCCACTTGCAGAATCAGCCATATGAGTTCCTACACACTACAAGTGTTATAAGAATTTGCAGAATACTAATTTCCTCTTTCTATTAAAATAGTTTATTAAAATATGAAAATAACAACTCCAGATTGCTTTTTATTTCCAAAGAGAGAACAGTGTACCTAATATTGAAAGTATGCACACTTGCATCAGACACAAACATGCTGCATACGTTAAGGCAAGACACAGGCATTGACAAGAATCCCTATCGCCTGCTGTTAAGGGTATACACGAAAGAGGGGGCAGTGATGATATAGAGGCAAGCTGGTGTTTCTGAAATAGACGGGAAGACAAGAATGCGTCATGGGCAACAAACCAATTTACGGAGCAAACAAATACACAATCAGGTGTCAACTATATAATGAATACAGAAACTATAAGGGCAACATCTGTTAGCCAGTCTGCTATCTAAAAAGCTTTGCAACTAGCAAAAAGTCAGGAGAAAAATAATGTCTTTGGTATTTCGGGGACTGAATAAGCTGAGTACTTGGCACTTCACAGATAACATGCAGCTTGAAGAGTGTACATTTTACATATGTAATTCGCAACATACAGGTATAGACAGATGTCTTTCAGACTTTCAAAGGCATCTGAGGATGCAGGGGGGATTATCTCCCTTTGAAATAGAAGCAAGCTAATTATCGATCATTTTAGGCACTTAAAAACCCTACCCATAGCTACCCAATAACTCCATAGATAGTTAGACATCTACCTACAGCCACCCAACAACTGAAAACTAATCATACTCATAACAGCTACATCCAAACTAGAGCAAAAGTAACAGGACAACTATCAGACTAAGCTGTATTAAGGGCTACTAAGCAAGAGTACAGACAGGTCTGCAATGTGAGAGAGCACTAGACCTGCAATGGTAGCACTCAGTTGCAGTCCCACAGAGAGGGTAATTGCTGTCTTTGTTTGCATATCCTGTAATTCACAACAACAGATGATCTATTTCTCATCATACATTAATTACAGTTTCAACTACAGCTAAATTTTAGTTTATGGTCTTATAAATTTTAGTTTATGATCTTAAAAATTGCTCTCAATTTATTTCTTACTAGATACACAGATGACATCAGCAGTGTCCCGTGGCAGACAAACATGTGCTCCTCTTTCCATGGAGATGCAGAACTGTGACTACCAAAGTGCAAAGTGAAAATGTGTGCAAATGATGCTCACAGCTGGCTCCACTGAGAGGCAATGATGGGTTTGGGGAAGAAGAAAGTTGATTTACAATGTGCAGGTCTAGATTTCCAGCTGAAAAGGCCAAGAATCAAAAACACCAATATGCTGCAATAGGCAGAAGAAAAAAAGATCTCAAAAAATACAAGAAGACTCTTAAATAACAGACTTAAGAAAGGTTTCAGAGGAGGATGGAGAGGACACTGCCAAATGCGCTGTACCTCATTTCATCTCCTCATTTTCTATGAGAGCTGTTTTCAGCTCTACATGCCAAAGTCTGCCCCCATGCTATGCATATTGATGACTACAATCTCCAGTATATAGGATACTAAACTGGAGTTATAAAGACTTTATTTCTAAAAAGTATAATATTTGCTTTCAGGTAGTTTGAAATAATAAAAGTGAAAATATCAAGTACTTTTGATACTTTCATATCTTGTCATTCATATAGCTTAGCGCCTGGCCCTTTCTACAGAATGTGGCTTTCAAGAAAGCCCTATTACAAATCTAAAAGGATAAGGCACTGACAGGCCTCAGTGCTTTTAAAGAGCAAGAAGAAAAGGAAACAGGGAGTACCACCACACTTCCTCTTGCAGAGCACAGTAGTATTACAGAGGGCACCTTGAAAACAGATGGGAAGCTTTAAAAATGTGTTTAAATTTAAGGTCCGTAAGTCTTACACATGTATATGAGTGGTCTGTTACATGTGGGTAACTACCTGCTTTAATGATCTGCTATTCCTTCAAACCCACTCAAAAGCTTGGTCTGTGGCCAGTGGGTCTGATTCTAGGCAGCAGCTGTCAATTTCAGTCCCATATGAAAATATAGTCCCATCGTTTCAAAATTTGTTTAAGATCGTTTCCAATACTTAAAAAAAAATAAGAAAAAAAATAACCAACAATAAAACACACTGAAAATATGCTGAATGCAATTTTAAAGGAGATGGATGGGAAGAGAGTGCAAAAAAGGGGAAGAGGAAAAAAACTGTCTTATACAAGAAGGTATGTTATTTATGTAACTAACTCATCCTAAGAGTAAGAATTGCAGTTGTTCTTCCCATCCTTGAAGAAACAGAAGCAAGATCAGAAGGCTTAAAATATGCATGAATCCCCCATACGTCTGCACACATATGTACAAGATATATATGTGGAATTGTGTGGAATGCACAAACCAGGGTAGCAAAGCCAAATAAAACTATTTCATCGTAGGTTTAGGGAAGAAGTTTAAATAAATAGCTAGCCAAGAGCTCTTTCAGACCATAACTGCAATATGAGCCAATATCATTTATGGCACCAAAAATAAGGATTCTGCAAGGATTCCTCACCTGGAGTACTGTGTGTAGTTCTGGGCTCCCCAATATAAGAGGGACGTGGAGCTCCTCAATTGGGTCCAGCAGAAGGCAACCAAGGTTCCACCTGCAGGTGAGGAGGAACTTCTTGACTGTGAGGGTGACAGAGCCCTGGCACAGGCTACCCAGGGAAGTTGTGGAGTCTCCTCTGGAGACCTTCCAAACCCACCTGCATGCCACCCTGTGCCCCATGCTCTGGGTGTCCCTGCTGGAGCAGGAGGTTGGACTAGATGATCTCTGGAGGTCCCTTCCAACCTCAACTATTCTGTGATTTTGTGATTTTGAGTGCCAGGAGCTGAGGGCCTCCTCAGCCCTGCCTGCCCCAGACCTGCCCTCACCCCGCGTCTCCCTCCAGCCCCAGCCACATCCAGATCAGTCTTGGGTTGTGTTTCACTGCCCCAGGAAGCTGCAGCGGTGCCAGGCCCTGTCCTTCCTGGCCGAGGCTCAGACAGGTCCTGGGCTGGGGCAGGGGGACAGGCCTGGCAACGGAGACAGGGGGACACTCAGAGCCTGTCCGTCCTTGCAGGATCCTCTATCGTTTTGATTACTGCAAATCAACTGGAATTACTAAATGATGTCATTTGTGTAACATAGATATGGTACACAAGCAGGTTCAGGCTTATGAATAAAGTCATAATTGAAAAGTCTGCACTAGATGTGTAGATTGTGTATTTCCCACAAAATCATCAGGTATGCAACAAAAATGAGTTGATCCTTATACACATTTAATTTTGTGCTAGCAATTAAGTAATAACAGAACCCTCCTATACACGTCAACATCCTATGTTGATTCCAGAAAATAAATACTGTGATATTGAGCTACTGATAATTTATAGTATAAAGTATACATTATGTGTTCTCTTCTATGGACTAATGAGCACATGTGATGCTGCACATCAAGTGTACAAATTCCCTTAAGCTGTTTTCAGGTCATCAAGTTAACTATTACTCACACATGTATTAATAAACATGCATTAATGAACACACGAATAATATGCTCCATCTATGCAGGTTAATATAAAACTAGTGACAAATATCTAAGCTTCTGCACAAGTTAACTGCACATTGTATTTTCTTGATTCTTGTTCTGTATAATTACTAAGCATTTTCTCAAAACATTAAAAAGAGACAACTCATTCTCTTACAAGAATGATAAATACCATCTATGTTACTCTATCATCCCATGATTAATAGGGTCTTTTTTATTCATGAAGTTAGATGTCAGACTCAGCTGAAAAATGTGTATCATCTTATATGTATTTATTCGAAAGCCTAGTCAAACTGCTTTACGTTGTTACAGATGGATACCAGAACAACAACTTTTCCCTGTTTTACGAATTAACACAAGATATATGCCAAATGATGACCTTAAACTTCCTGTGCTGGAAGTTTCATTTAAAACTTGACAAATATACTGGATGCCAGAATAACATATTAATAACAGTTCACACGAAGTCTATTACATCTTCTAACCACAAACCTAAAAAAAGAAATCTTTGAAGCTTCAAAATAACTGTTCAGCTTTTCTATATTCTGGAAAGGAAGATTATACAGTATTTTTTTAGTTTCTTTCTTTCTTAATCATGATCATAGTCCTCTCCAGACTGAAATATTTTCAATTTAAGATCAGTAAACTCTCTTAAATCATACTGTAAAGACAGTTGATAGGAAGTGATGGAAATACTGCTACTGCTGCTTTGTACAAGTTTCAGAGGATCTTTATTTTTTGATGCAGAAGATTTATAAAGTGCTAGCAAGAAGGACCTTCAGCTGATATCCCAAATGGGTACCTAGATTACATTTTAAGTGCTGCCCATCAATGCATAATATTTAAGCCCCCTACAAAATATATTAAAGAGTAATATGAACTTTCTAGAAAAACTTCTCAGAAGACCAAATGGCACGGCTAATAAGTATCAAGAATAATACAGTTCTGTGCTGGCTGGTTTTCACTATAAATCATTACACTGGCTGACAAATCCCCAACCTTATCTTCCTTCATTTCTTTTATAATTAATAGACTTGAAAGGCCATGAAATCAATTAATGTAACTAAAGTTTGTATAGTGAATCAAGTCCCATATATTTCCATTGCCTTAGGCCTGAAAGGATGACCTGATATTTCTGAAAAAGCTGCTAAAATACAGCCATACTACTGGGCTGAAACTAGTCTGTAGTCTAGTTTTTAGACTGTAAGCTGGGTTTTATTTTATTTTCCTGTTTATAAAAGTATGATAGAGACAATTATTCAGAAAATGAGAAACAGTATATTAATTGAATTAAAAATATCTGCATAAACCAACCCAGAGGCTTAGAAAATCATGGTAATGTCTGAATACAGAATGTAGGTTAAAAAGAAAAGGATGACTTAAGGACTATTTTGTGGTAAATACCAAGTGATATTGTTTACTTATTGTTTAGTTTTTAAAGTTAGAAACTATATTTTTCAACAGATTTCAAAAGTAACTCAAGGTAAGGGAAGAAAGATTTGATGAATACATTCCCCATCTTCAGTACAATTAGTCAAAATATGTAAAATATTAAAATACATGCAAGTCTGTGCAAAGCCACCACTGGAACATCTACCATTGATTTTATGCCATGAACATCAAGCTCTTATACCAATGTTACATAACTACTTATTTTCAGTGCAACTTCAATCTAACATCTATTTCCACAGAGCTCTTTTTGACAAAAAAAAGAAAAAAAAAGTTCATTGTATTACATAGCTTCCATTTACAAACAAATGCCTACAATGTCAATATTTCTCTTCTTTAAGGACAATACATTTTAAATGTAGCAGTGTGATAAATGAGAAGAAAGCTATTTTTCTGTAGGCTAATTATTCAGCTATTAGTCACAGCACAAATGGCCTCAGTTCTGAGAGTTCCCCATGCCAAACGGAGGGGCAGTGGAACACGTGGTGCTAAAGACAGCAGTTGTGGCCAGCTGGCAGCAGAGCATCAGTATTAGATGCGGAGGAAATGGCCTCCCTTGTGCAGAGGACTTGCAGCTGCCAAGCCTTGCTCCAAGCTAAGTTCTTCAGATGTTGCTCTCGGGCACGTAAAGCAAATGCTTTGTGTGCTGGCATGAGATGCATGTATCATATTTGTTCAAGAGGATAATGCAAAGAACCAGTGGCAAGAAAAATAAAATCTAGTGGGTTTGCATATAAAAATCAAAAATGACTCTAGCATAAAAAGGCGAACTACGCCTATAGAGAACAATGTCACTTAGATGTACAGAAACCATTCTCCCACTATTTTCATTCGCCGCAACATTTTTCATTCTTACCTCTATTTAATGAGACTTGGCTTTACTGATCAAGAATATTCTAGATGAACGTTACAGCCCAAGGTCAAGAAACAGTGGTTGGTTATGAAATGATATCCAGAATTCAGTTCTGTACAAATATTAGCCTACATATCTGTATGACACTTCTATAACTACTTTAAAGTGAAAGTTGTGTTTATATATATACATAAAAAGCCATTTTTAAGTGTAATTTGCCCCTTAGCAGCAACAAAGTCACTATGGGCAGAGCACTAAACAATATCACATGTAACAGATAACATTAGCAGTGACTATTAGAAAGGGATGAACCCGCTTGTAAGTGCTACTGATGCAATGATAAAGTTATTTGAATTAATAAATATCTTTACACCCTTCGTTGCTCTACCCCGAGCCTTGGGGGCAGCAGTTTTAATACAGCTCACATTTCTTTCCTTAACACATGAACAAAGCTTGTTCTACTCCCATCAGTGTATCCCTGTCATCCTAGTACAGAAAATTAACCTGTGTCAGCAAAAGAGAGCTTTAGTTTCCCAATGTCATAAGAACATATATAGCCTTTTCTTGGCTAGAGAGGGGCAAGGTGCAGATAGAAACCTATCTTTTGAGGTATATGAATATTCCGTTTAACAACAAAAACTTGAATATGTATTTCTATAATAAAAAAAAATTGCCTCATTTTAAAAGCCTAGTGTATATAGTCTAATGTGAATTCTGCCTTTGCTACAGATAGTACTAGCTGTGACTAAAATGCTTTTCTCATGATGATCTATTGTGTAATTTGTGTAGCCTTTGCATATTGTCTCTGTGCAGCACATTCTGCAAATCTTTCCCATGCTGACAGTGAAAAAATTAACCTTCTTTTATCAGCGTTACTCACACCCATCTCTGCCCCTGAAGGGAATATAGATATAACTTACTAATAACTTATGGTCAATCTTGAGCTTAAACCCAAGAGTAACTACCAAAGCATGTCACTTGGCATGTTTGGGCAACCAAATCCCAGGAAAAAAAGGAATTTTTTGCCTTTGAGGGAAGTATCATGAGAGAGGAATTGCAGAGATTTCCTTTTCCTTATATTTCAGCATTCAGGTATATACATAGGAGAATATATTTTCTGTCCTCATAGTCTCTTATGGGGAAAACAAAAACAAGGATAGGAGGCAGAGAAAATATTTGAAAAGTACAAAGTTCTGTTTTCTGTTTTTTGTTTTTCCCCTTCATCTCTTTCCTCTAATGATATTATGAACAACATGATGTTTAGTGTTCTGAAAGTCATCCTCCTTTTTATGCTTGTATGGTTTTTGCAATCTCAAAAAAAGTGACAAATATAATTATGTCTCAAAGAAATAAACCATCTCTTCTGGCAGAAGCAGAAAGAATACTAAAACATGATCTGTATTAGCTGTAAGCTAATTATAGTGATACCATGCACGCCTCTCAAATTCTGTTTGTGCCAGTGCCTACATTACAAACCCCTAATTTCAGAGTTTTATAACTCTGTTCTACATGATTTTGCTACTTTTATGGGCATGCACAACACACTTGTTAATGGCTTTCTAAGTCACTTGTTTATAAAATAGCCTAAATTTTAGATGGATATTTTGTAGCTGACTTGTCTGTTACCTGATACAGGTCATGAGCAGTTTGTGAGTAAAGTAACAATTTGAAATTGTCTGGGTCTGTGATGAAGATAAAACTCATCCAAAATCACAGAATTACAGAATGGTTGAGGTTGGAAGGGACCCCTGGAGATCATCTAGTCCAATCCCCTGCCCCAGTAGGGACATCTAGAGCACATTGCTGTCACCTATAGCCACCTACTAATCACCTACAAATGTCACAAGTTGGAACTAAAAGAAGTATTGTGCTCAAATTAGAGAGAAAAGAGACACCACACATACTAAGACTTTTTAAAATCATCAGACATTAGAGATTCTTGTCAAAGAAGTAAGGTTGCCATGAAGAAAAATAATAAACATCATACCTAATTTTATGAACATTGGATGAAGAATGATGTTTTGTCCCAGAAATCTTCAGAAAAGCTATCCAGTTAAGTATGTCAATAATTTCAGTAATGTGATAAATTCAGACTCCCAGAAAAAGACTCCCAGACTTTTACAAAAAGCCAGTATTCTGCCTCACACTGGGACATCCCATATAATGTGGCATAAACAGACACCACTTAGCTCTGAAAGAGAACGTGTTCTGTAAATGCACTGTAGCAAACAAGTCATAATTGCCTGAGATTTTTCCGGATACTGAAAATCTTGTCCTGCTTGTCAAAAGGAAAAAAGCATGAAAACCACCTGAGAAACAGTGGGCAGCTTGCGAGGAGGGCAAATGGGTAAAAAATGAAGAGTTAAGGCAGAGTTCACAGAATCACGGAATGGCTGAGGTTGGAAGGGACCTCTAGAGATCATCCAGTTCAGGCAGAAGCGCGACAGGTTGAATGCAGCAAGGCAGCCGGCCTCATTACCCTGACAGGGCACAAATTTATCAGCAGTACAGATGAGTTCAGGGCATGTCTGCCCACAGCTTCTCTTGCAAACGGGAGAAGAGGCTAGATGCACTACAGATTTATTAATTATGGAAATTCCCATCCTTTCGACTCAGCATTTCTTCTCATCAGATTCCTGCTACCTATTCAGAAGTGGCCCAGTCACTCACCCCGACGCGACAGCCAGACTCCTGTCTGCCCATTCCGTGTTCTGCCAACTACATGCCTGTCCTGTGACCAAGCCAGGAAAACATAATACCTAGGATCTTCGGGAGCTCAAGTTCTATAACTCAGAGAAAAAAATAACCTACATCTTTCAGAGACCACTCTCCATCAATCAGAAAGAAATTATTTTTAAAAAAGATAATAGGGGGTAGTCTAAGACAGGGCTCTTCTCTTTCACCCAGTTTCAAACAATACAGCCAATTTATCAGGGAAAAGAAAAAAGATGGAAAGTAGGCTCTGCCAGTAAAAAGCAGTAACAAATTGCTGTCTTTCAAAGAGTTGTTGTTTCTGACTATAGTTTATTTCTCAATAAATCAGGGTGAGATAGCTTATTCCACAGATTCTCCAACCTCTATGAAATAGGCTCATTTTATTAGTATTTAATGATTCTCTATACCTTGTATTGTTTTCTTTTTAACATTTAGTTAAGCATTTAAAAAGAGCATCTTCAAAAGCATAAAGATAGAAATATGCCCAGATACAGGAAAGCTGACTTGTTGGAAATATTACATCAATCTATTACTCCCTTGTAAGAATCTTTATCAGTTAAAAATAATTGTCAGAAAAAGATACAATTCCCTCTTGCTGAGTTCTGATGAAGAGCAAACCATTCCTCTAATCAGCTGGTCTTCCAGCTTGGAAATCAATGATTAGCGAGCAAATGGGGGCAGAGTCATGCTGTGCAGGCCATATTGTATATACTACTTTTTACTTTAGAATAATGTCTCCGTAATAGCAGACATATTAGTGTTACTTATTCCTTACCGAGATAACAGAGCTATCAACTCAGCAGTTGAACAGAAACACATTTTTGATATGTTCATCACCATCTAAATGTACTCTGTTGGAACATAACTATTATTTTATACCTAGGGAAAAAAAAGATGCAAGAAGCCCTTTCCTCCCCGTGCCTCTTTTATAATTAAAAAGTGACAGTGAGTGAACGAAATGGAATTAGTATGACATGTTTTGCTCCTCATTTGTTGAATTTTCTTTCTGATTCCTGACTGTGGAATCCCAATATCTGTGAGCAGAATCCATGGTTCTGCTCTTTCCTTTTTGTGAGAGATCCTGTCTTTTATTCAGCTACTTTAGCCTCTTTGTTTTACCAAACTTTTTGCCTATGACAGACACCTTTTGATTCTTATGTACTTAAAAGAAGACATTTCTAATTGAATATAACAAAATGAAATATTTTTGTTCTACTAAGCACAATGTTTAATTCTCTTCTATCCAAGTATTAGAAAGCATATTTACAGCTTAACATAGCTTAAAATTGAATTAATATCAGTCTTAAAGACATGAATCATAATGACCTTTATGTAAGAAAACACTTGTTATTTTCTCATTTATAAAAGATATTACCAATAAAGACATCTATTTGTGTACTCGCAAATAGATTCTCACCTCAGTATATGAGCTAATGCCATTAGCTCATATTCAAAGCATTATTTCTAATTTAAATGAAGGCAGCAAAGACTGAAGCCTCATCAAGTTAAAGGACCAGGTAGTTTTCAGCCTCTAAAAAAACAAAAATAAACACTATTTAAAACACAGATCTTTAGAAGTATTAGGAAAAGCACAGGCATTAGAAAATGCATTCTCTAGGAGTCCTAAAAATCTTACGGAGTTCCATGAAGTACAGAAGAAAACCCATCTAAAGTCTTTAAAGGAAAAACATAGTGCTAGGGGAGAGATAGTAGATTTTAATATTTTTTCTCCTCTAAAAGCCTATAGTCAAATTGCGTTCATGACTAAATAAATGTTATGCTTAATTCTGTAGCCTTCTCGTGTTATGCTGGGCATATCAAGTAATTTAGAAGAAATGTGAACTCCATTTTGTAAAAGAGAATCTGGGGCCCTCACTTTCCATATGCAAGCAGTTTCTCATGGCATTTTCCTACATAATATCCTCAACCTTGTAAAATAAAGAGGTTCTACAAAGTGAAACTGCAGAAAAGTGGAACAAGAAATTCCATGATGTTCCTCACCATAACAGTTCACACTTAGCTTGTTATAATTTTTGGTTGAACACAATAAAAAAACAAATTATCAAGGAAGTAGGTAGAGGCTGGAGAGATCTTAGACTGAGTATCTGCTGTCATATAGTATTTTTTTCATAACATGGGTGTTAAGTATATCACACTATCACATCACTTACTACTATTTAAAATTGCTATGCTCATTAAAATTTGCTTTGGAATATGCTAGACAGATCTGTGAGGACACTCTTCTTATAGCCTTATACTTCAGCTAAAGATATCAGCATATTGTTCTTTAATTCCCTGCTAAAACTCAAGCAGGTTGACAGCTGAAAAATTAATTATAAAATATTCATACTGCACCAAATTTCTGTACTACAAACAATATTATTATGAAGAACAGGGTGAAAAATCAAGACAATTAAATACTGAACTCCATCATAATAAGAAGAGAGGGTAAATCCCATATTTTAATAATAGAAGCATTTCCAACCCGAAAGCCCTTCTGTTTTAAACATCCTGTGATAAGTATTTTGCTTCTCATCCATAAGAAAAGCATCTTTCTTGTTCATTAAGATGCAGTACAACTCAGATTTTACATATTTTTATTTTACTGAAGTTATCATATTACACAAACTCTGGTCTATCTGGTCTATCTTAAAGATACATTTTTTTTCATTACCTATGAAATCACATAATCTTCAAGGTTGGGAGGGACGTCTAGAGATCATCTGGTCCAACCTTCCTGCTCCAGCGGGCACACCTAGAGCAGGTGGCACAGGGCGGCAT
>JAUBOD010000336.1:266913-279312 GCA_032353885.1 Nothura maculosa
CCTGTTCCACTGCTCTGTCACCCTCACTGTAAAGAAGTTCCCCCTCACCTGCAGGTGGAACCTCCTGTGCTTAAGCTATGATAGCAGACTTGCATATTTTCTTTTACATTGACTTTTTTAAATATCTAAAAAAATGTAAAAGAACTATTTAACAGAAAGTATTTTCTTTTCTTACACAACTTAATTTTACCTAACATTAGTAATTTTGGTAATTGCTTCTTTTAATTCCTAGAAAGGCAAAACAAAAAAATCGCATGAAACTTTATAAGATCTACCAAAACTGATAACAAGTTCACAAGTTTGATAACTACGCATCCTTGTCTTAATTCTGCTACTACTGAAGTCAATGATACATTCAAAAATCTCACAATAACTATAGGCTTGTTTTTTTAACTTTCCTCTGCAGCACAAGTCTAATCAGAAACATCACTGGATTTTTTTTTAGTAGATCTGATTCATTGTTTATTTGGAGAAAACATGTAATTCTTATTGTTTTCTACCCTTCTTAGCCCTGAAGCAGTAACACAGGTAAGTGGGTTTGAGCTACATTCTATTTCTAATCATGAATCACCAGCACACTTGTTTTCTGAACTCCTTTTCATTTCCCACAGCCACAAACGTTGAAAGCACTGAATTTGGCCTGACGATCCTGGAAACAGAATGTAGTATAAACCCTTCAATTAACAGTAATAGCTCAGCAAGAAACTATTCTGCTTTAATTGCAAACAAAAACCCAAACGTTGTTACAACTGAAGGACATCTGTTAGTAAAATTAATAATGTACAAACTCTATGTCATTAATACAAAATCATGTTCCTGACTGGAATTGTCTTATGGTTGAATTCCTGCCTAATCTCAACCTGACTTTATGAAACTGATTTTATGAAATTGATTTGTTTTCTTGTTTTTTGTTTTTGTCTTTTTTTTTTTTAAATCTCAACACATATAACAATGACAACTAGACAGGAATGCAAGAATTGTGGTGGCTTAGCAAACAACAAGTATGACGTAGGTTCTTGCTGGTGAGTGGCAGGGAATCATCTGTATTCCACTCATCTGCTACCAACTATCAGCTCTCCCTTGCTGACCTTTTTATTTGTCTCATCTACTAGTTATGTTGTGTTTTCCAGACTGTCAATCCTTGGAGCAAGAATAGTTTTATTTATTGAGCGTGTTGAGCACAAGCGGTGTCCGACTTTGTCTTGGCCTTTGAGTGCTCCATGATATGAAATGTTAAATGATAACATTTCAAGATGGGCTTTTAGAGTAGTTGAAGCAATACTGAATTCCATCATAATAATGCAGACAGAGAAAGTCCTTGAAATCAAAAAGTCAGTGTAGCAATTTAGCTCCCTTGTTTGTAATTTTAAGTCTGAGCTCAAGAAAGAAAGCAGTAAATATCAGATGTCTAACACTATATGCATATTAAAAAAAAAAAAAGACTCTTCCAGCAATCAGACTATCAAAATGGAAACGTCGCCTTCTCACATTGGATATATTTTTGTGCTATTTGTTTTTAACTTATGCTCTTTTAACTACATTACTGAAGATTTCTATGGCCATGGATATGAATGAAACAACATTTCTAAAATGCTGTCTGGAATACATGCTATTCTCTGCAGTGAGGAAGAACTTTAAGAAGATATTTCTAAAGGAATCTGCACTGAACAGGACTTCTTAAGAGGACAAAAAGATTAGTTAACATTGTAGAAGCAAAAACACAAATGTAGATATTGTTTTAACATTTTTCCTCTAATCAATTCTTCACATATTTTTTCAGCTTTTCAGAATTAATTAGGCAGTTCATAGGGAGATCATTAAAGCCTGGAAGACCTGGATCATAAAAAAAAACTATTTATTTTTAGGAAAGAAGTGCATAGTACCGAGAAAACATAACTTGGATTTTGAAATATTTCTGACACTCAAGTATTCATTTTTTAAATAACTATACATAGCATTAATTTAAGAACATTACATATTATCTAAATCAATAATAATCTCCATGCATTGTTCAGGTTTCTCTTTAAAAATATGTAAAACATTGTTACTCTAAATTTTAGATTTAGTTTGGCATCAGTCTGAATTCTTGTATCCTTCCATATATATAGGCTCTTCAAGACTATAGCACCTATGAACAGGAAAAGAATAAATCACAGAATGGTTCAGGTCGGAAGGGACCTCTAGAGATCATCTAGTCCAACCTTCCTGCTCAAGGACACCCAGAACAAGGGCCACAGGATGGCAACCAGGAGGATTTTGAAGACCTCCAGAGAAGGAGACTCTACAATCTCTCTGGGCAGCCTGTTCCAGGGCTCTGGCACCATCACAGCCAAGAAGTTCCTTCTCAAATGGAGATGGAACCTCCTGTATTTCAACTTACACTCATTTCCTCTTCCTGTCACTAGCCACCACTAAGAAGAGTTTGGCCCCTTCCTCCCTACATTCTCTCTTCATGTACTTAAACAGCCTTCTCTTCTCCAGGCTGAAAAGGCCCAACTCAGTCTCTCCTCATATGAGAGATGTTCCAGTTCCTTAATCATCTTTCTTGCTCTCTGCTGGACCCTCTCTAGAAGCTCCACGTCCCTAAAAGCTGATAAGGGGGGTAAAAATCCCTATTCTGTGGCTAGCCACACAGTTCTGTTGTTTTATTATAATTATTATAAAATACGCTGATTTTTTTTCAAGTTGACTTGAACGTCTCCAGGCTTGAAAGACAGACCACACTGTCCTGTTCCCTTTCACTTGAGTGTAAAGTGTAACAAACTGTAGCTTGAAGTCCTGGCTACTCACTGGACTGACAAGTCAAATCCCATTTTGCTTGGAATTTTAATATTTTCTGGCCTATCCATTCAAGAGGGATATCAATGACTATTTCCTTTTCTTCATGCCTTACTTAAACAGCAACTAAATACACAAATCACCTGGAGATGATTAACGTGACAATTACTTTGAAAGCAGAACAGCTAACTGTCAGATTTGAGAGGATCAAAATATAAAAGAAAAAGGGTGAAAAAGAACAAAATCACTATATTCACTGTCTGAGCTCTACTCTTTTGACAGAACAAGAGCAGAAAAGCTCATCCTTCTAAATGGATCCTTTAGCATTGGTGACTGAGTCATTTGCAAGAAGTATTGAGCTTATGGACAATAAGAGCATATAATCAAATATTATTCAAGACTGTGACAAAAATGTTTTGACTGTTATTTTTTTCTTTAAAATAGCAAAATAGGTACTGCAATATTAAAGATTTTTTATGGGCTCACTTTACATTTTTTTCTGACTTGTCAAACATTTTATGTATTCTCACTTCTGGAAGCAAAAGTAATGAACAAAGTCAGTCATCCCTAAAAAGCTAAAATCAAGCTAAACTGAAGCCAGGGACAAGATGGGCAGAACTACCCCCAAATCAACATAAATGTAACTAATATTCTACACAGCACAAGCTTGCAAAGACTTTTTTATCCAAGGTTTTAAAAGGTCTCAAATTGTTAAACTGTACCAAGAAACAAATTTACCAAAGAGGGTTTATAAGCTTCTTATGCATATTACTACAAAACAAGGAGATGACTTTACAAAACAATGGAAGGACAAAATACCAGTAAATGTCAAAAATCTTCATCAAGGAACTGCACAGCTTGATCGTAGGTTCTTATGACCAAATAGCTGCTTTGGTCATACATTAATTTTTTAAAAAGCACACTTTGCCAAAACAATAAGCGATCAAACAATCACTTAATTCTAAGAATAGATTCTTAACATGAAAAAATCATACATATTTGAAATATTAAGACATACTTAATATTAAGACACTCTAGGTGCTTCTTCTCTTTGCTCACATATTTTCTTAAGCTACAATGTCTACAATAATGCTTGTTTCATACATGCCATGCTAAAAGAGATGACATTTGGCTTGGTTTCTCAATAATGTTTGTTAAAGAATCAAATTCAAAAATAAATGAGGTAAAATTAATTGGAAATTGAGCTTAACAAGTTAGCCCCCTCCTCCCCAGTGCAAAAGCAGAAGCCTAGTGGAAGTGCCAACAATGCTCAGGCTACTATACAACTCATAAAAATTATCGTCGTGGCTCAGACCCAAAGTCATTGAGAAGGAGCATGTTATCAGGCCACAGCTGCTGATGTGTTAGGTGAAAGCTGTCAGTCAGTATCTAAGTGCTCACCAGAGAACCAGCTGTCCCCCAGACTGCTCTCCCTCACCTCTTCCAAGCGTCCAAGAGAAAGGAGGAGTATGGTGCTGATTTCAGATAGTTATGGTGGTGCTGGAGACCAACAAAACAGGAAAATTCCATGGAAATGAGGCTTCCTGCTTTTTTTTTGTTTTCTTTCCTAAGGCTGAATCATGACTCTTCCTTTAAAGTTTTCATGAATCATTCTTACTGTTTTATCTTTGAGTTCACTTATTCAATCATTACTCTTTCTCTTTCCCATCTCTTTCAAGTCTTTTTTTTTATAATTATCTCTCTATGTAATGAAATATCACTGCATATACAGATTTTTTGTGAATTTTGTCCTCCCTCAATCTCAGGCAAGACAATCCTTTTTCACCCTCATTAATCAGTCTTTTCCTACAGACACTGTGACTCTGGTTATACATTTCTATTCAAAATCTTTAGTCTTTTTTTCCCCCCACTTCTCTTCCTAGATTTTCACCAGTATGAAACATCTTCTCATTATTAATTATATTTTTTATCTTCATCTCTATATTTTCTGAATATATTGAAGAGTAACAGAAATATTACAGATTTTTATTCTATGTATGAAAAGCAAGTGAATAAAATATATCAAGAGAGGAAGCTCCTCTTTTCACTTTTGGAGAGAGGAATAATCATAGGTCTCCCTCTCCTAGAAGTCTTCCGAATTAATTTGTAAATTTTTCATTGTATATTTTAACATGGAATTGACACAATACAAAATATAACACTTAATTAACCATAAAAATGGTTAATTAATTATTCACAAGGGAAAACTTAGAGACAAATCTCAGCTGAATTGATATGTACCTTCTTCCCCTTCCTGAAAGATTTATGCTGTACAAATTTAGACGGCTTCTTACTTACTAGTAAGTCCAGCATAGGTAAAAACATATAAAACATATCCCTTCACTACCTAAGTGTGTGAAAAATGGTTATTGAGGCTACTCAAAGTTTACTGCAGTATCTACTTGGCAGAATTGAAAAATGACTGATGAAATGATGACAACTGCCTTCCTGATGCTACAGAGATGTAACTTTCATTAACACCATCTCCATGTTCAAGGTTGTTAGAATTATTTGTAGTGCTTAAACGACATCGCTATTTAAAACAAAATAATCACACTGGCCTATCTTAAATTTATTAGAAAAGTACAGACCCAGTTCTTCTTCAAATGGTTATTTCATCCCAAATCTATTTCCAATACCCAAAAAGGAAGTTTTCTCAGCAGAGATATCCACTCTGAGGTAATAATATATATGAACAAATCACTTGTGAACCGTTTTTAATATATTACAGTTTAAAATAGTTTGCAAGATTATAGGTGAACAAATACATTTCATTTCAAGAGTCAGACATGTTCTGTACCTGACAACCAGTTAAAAGAATGACAAAGAATGAGAAAGGTGATTTCAGTCTGGTGATTTAAGGAACAGCTATGAGACAAGCAAATCAAAGAATATCAAGAATCTGGAACTTGACTTAATTTACCTTGTTTAACAAAGTTAGTTTATGCCTCTTCCCTGGAAATACTTGCTCTAAAACAAGGTGGCAGCAGCCTTTCAAGGAGTAGTGAGTTGGATGATATCCCTTTTTTCCCAAACAGTAGTTTTCATCCAGATGAAAACAACCAGGAACTAGAAAGCTCAGCTGGAGTTAAGAGATCGTATTTCTCAAAGGGACCATTACTGTCTATCAGTTGACTTGTTATCTTGCCTTTGTGCGGGGAAGAGCCTTTATTACACTGCTTCCTCTGGAAAGCACTGTGCCTTTCGATTTGCAACTCTACATCACGAAAGTCATCCAGAATCGACCTGCTTGCCATCTTTGTCACTCCAGCTATAAAGCACCATCTGCAGTTCCCTACTCTAAGACGACAGTAGTTAGGACATGTTTTCAGTATCTTGTATTCTGGTAATTTTCATTTAAAAAAAAACAAACACAGAAGTACAGAGAAAAAAAAATTGGTCATGATTTAGAACCTTCATCTCATCCTTAACACAATCACCTTGCAGATGCCATCATATAACATTGGAAATTGCTGCTCCTCACATCAGTGTCAAGGACTATGAACTAAGCAGACTGTGATGGATGTGTTTTATTGTGTATACTGCTGCTGAAGTTTTGGGCTATAAATAAAGTGTGCCACAGAGTGTTCAATCTGAAGAGACAGTACCTCTCTCATCCAGACTCTACTGAAAGGAGAGAACACAGAGTTCTGATGAGTGGGGTCTAGATTTGCAGAGGAATTGGAATCTTCTATTCCATGGCACGCTGCTACTATGGATTTATCTGAGTGCAAGTCTACAGAGTAAACTGGCACATACAGTACTTCCTAGTGGTCTCTGGCCTTATAAAAAGACCTTTTGACTTTTAAATACAAAAATAAATCCCTCCAGATAAGCTCTTTTCTGAAATGTTGCTTTACATTCTATTATGGCAACATTTTGAAGTCTTTATTTAGAACTGAATTCTAAATCGTTAGAATTTACCTCAAGATAGGACTCTTGTCTATCCAATTCTTGCAAATCAAGAACAAATATTTTAAGATACTTTAATTTTCCAATTGTTGCAGAAATAATTATTCTTACATAAACTGCTATTTGATTCTAGAACTCCATATTTGTAACTCACACTAGCATACGATGATCCTGCTGTATTTGTACACAAAACATTCTTTATTCAAAAACCGTATTGCCAGGAAATTGCATTCTTTGTTTAGAAGAGATTTGATAGAATTTTGTTCTTCCTTGGGAAAAGGACAGCTCTTTATTTCTAAGTGTTATCACCTGAAATTGTGGCTCCCACTCTTGAGCAACTGAAGAATTTTGAAAAATTATTTGTTAATTAGGTGCAACTTTTTTTACAGCATGGGATGTCATTAAAATTTGATACAACTTGACCACTTTTTAATCTTGAATGTGATCTGTAATACAGTTAAATAACTCAGCATTTTAGCTCATTTTAGCTCCTGAGCAGATTTGCTCAAGTTCTACTATCTCTCCTAGACCTAAACTATTTTTCCTGTTGATGGATCATAAAGAAAATATATAACTTTAAGCAGGTCTACACATATATAATTTAATTTCTAGAAACAACAACTTAGAAAGAAAATATAAATCTATATATCTAAATTTACATGGAGTCCTTCACCTTTAATATACAACAGTGATTTTGTGAGGTGACTGGAACCAAGGTAACTCTTTGTTGTAATTCATATGAAGAAAAAAAACATGTTTACTGAAACATGATAACCAAAGTTTCCCCATAAAGATTTTTGCAACATTAGATTGATGTGGGAATTATATGTTTATTGGTGTTTTGACTCTGAACTCTTAGAGTAACGTGCTGATCTCGGAGAGAGGGCTAGGTAATGGCAGGCAAATGATGAGCTTTCGCATAAAGCCTCTCAAGTGTGTTCTCCAAGTTTTTCAGCAAGAAGATCAGGTTTTCAGTTTTGTTACTGTTTTTTTCATTGTTTTTCATAGATTTTGAATTATTAAAACTGCTGAAAATTGAGCATGCTAATAATAAACACTCTTCTTGCTATTTTCATTGTCCTGCTTTCCTTGGTCTGCCTTGAAATTCACAAATCACAGAAGTAAAAATGAAAACATGTTATAGAACTGGAAAAAGGATAAATGACACCAGACTAGACGACAATTTCAGAGGAAATTTTGAATTTGCAATATTTGCTGCATAGAAGAGGTGTGTATAAATGAGAATGTGCTTTTACTTGGGCTACTGAAATTTAAAGTGATTCATCTTAGAAGAGACAGCTTTGAACTATCTAGTTACACTCTTGTCCCTTTTTTATATTTCTGTTTTCCGGAGAAGGAGAGGCCTGTATTTTTGATAGACATGATAATATTAGATAGTTGCTGTTAATCACAGTCTTTGACTTTTTTTTTTTTTTTTGTTATCTGCACCAGCAATTTCATAAATTAAACTGTAGACACTTCAGCAAGGACAATTTTATAATACTTATTCTGCAAATTCAAGAGCTATTTAGCTACTAGATGCATGTTGTGTCCAAAACAGTTTTTGCTCAAAGCTTAAAATGCTGTTTCTAATTCTAAAGCTGTCCTTGAAAGGATCCATCCTTGCTGCAACCTTACTTACAGACCATACTGAGCCTTTATGCCAAGGGTTCTCTTACAGCAAGTTTTATCTCTAGGTAAAAGCAGAGCAAATGTCTCTAGAGGGCTGAATTCATCCCTCAGTAGATCACAGAATGTAAACAACATTAAATTGTAATTCTTGCAAACTGGTCAGGTTTTTTTTTTTTCCAAAGTTTTACACTCATGGATGCTTTTACAGATTTTCAGAATCCTTCTCATCCAACAATTCCCAGAAAAGCGTAGCAGCAATGAATAATATAAACATAATATTCTTTCAAATATAAATACCCATCAGAATGAATACAGCATTGTCTCAAGGGTTTCTAACCTTGGTCTGATTAACATGTTCTGCTAAAGAACAAAAGGAACATATTTTTAATTATTGCTATTTTTGGTGAATATTTAGAAAGCAATCTTCAATAACAAGAAGATTTTTACTGACCTAAAACACACAATTTAGCTACAAAAGTCATACCGTAGTGATCAGGAGTTTGCTCCAAATAGCAAATTTAGTCCTTGAAGAACGGTTAATAGACAACAGAAGACAGTCACAAATCCCACAGTTATCCCAATCTGAACCCAGAATATTGCTAGGAAATCAGCAACAGAAACTTTCTGAGACCATCTTTTACATAATCAAAGAAGTATTTTGTAACTGCTACAATGATGATTTGTTTGACAGTTGGAAACTTGTAGACATGTTTTATATCTTTATTTCTCATTAATATAACAGGCTCATTAAAGTAAATGAAGGTTAATTTAACCATATTCAGGCACTATATTGAATAAATTATTGCATTTGTCTTTCAAATAGTTTGTCTTTCATTCTGCTATCTTCATCAAATAGTATTCTGAATAATTAGAATATTATCATATTGCCATTATAAAGTTACAACGCTATTAGATTCTTATTAAGACTTTCAGGTCACCTATAGCATTTTTCCAAAATGTTACAAAATCTAGGCAAAGTACCCCAGGCTATGAAACAAGAAAGTAATTCTTTATATTACTGTGTGCATTTCTAAGGTCTTTACCATTTGGATGATTACATTACCTCAGTTTTATATTCACTAGTCAGGAGGTAAATGTCAGTTTGAATCATTGAATCTCAATTTTTTATACCTTTCATTTTGTTTGATAGGCTTTTTACCGGTTGTAATTTATTGCTATTACTGATGAAAGTACAAAGTAAAAAGCTGAGTGTGTAATCAAGGCTAATGGTGATCCAAATACCATGTGAGAATAAATCAGTAAGAGAAAAGTATTCTAGAGATAAATGGAGATGTTTACCATTTCATTTGGAATACTATTACAACAACTGCTTAGTTAACTGCAAAGCTGTGGAAAGAACACTGTATCCTTTTTTATTTAAGCACTACATGCAGAACAATGTGAAATTAAAAGCTAAAACTTAATGCTAACAACTCAATTTAGCTTGTGATGTAAATTTTCCTTTTTAATCATGATGTGTAACAGAAAAGAGAAAAAACGCCATATAAAGAGGCATACAGCAAAAAGACATTTGAATTTTATAGGTAGGGACATATGCTGTCAAATTGATGGGTTGCAGGAATCCTGCTCCTTTCTCTTTTAGGATTCATTACTCCAGAGCAAATCTCCCTTTTTTTTTTTCTCATGAAAAAGCTGAAGCACACCTGGTATGATTTCTGACAGTTATTAAATCATTTTTTTCTTTATTCCACAAGAATACTCTATTTCTAAATTATTCCTTTTCCTTTATTTTTAAAGTACTTTGCTATTTTTATTGAAGAAAAAAAAAAGAAAAAAAACCACTATGAGAAAATATCTCAGCAGTTTGCCTAAGGACCAGCTATAGAACCCACTTCGATGAAAGAAAATATTCTTATTCACTTGACTAGCTTTTCTGAAAAGCCTCAAGACAGAAGTTAAACCAAATAATATCCAATAACAGTTAAACTCAGATCAAAAACTGTTTCTTTTTTTTTTTAAAGTATCTTCAAGCTTGCACATTTACAGTCAAGGAAAAAAATGATTAAGCATTTAAAAACAATAGCTTTTCTATTATTCTATTATGAAAGATAAAAATATATTAGACTATATATACAGTACCTTTGGATACTGTTTGACAGGGATCAGAACTCTTTCTGATAGCTTTATGTTTTTGTTGCTGATAACATCAAGGTATTTCTTTTCTTCATCTTCCTTCTTGCCTTCAGAACTCTGAAATTTTTCAATTTCTGAAAACAAAGGCAAACAAACGAAAAGGAATCAGTGACGTGTTACTTGTCATCCTTGCAAATTTTACCTTCTCTAGTCTAATACAGATTTTGCATTGAACACTCGTGCTCTTTGCACTTATGTGACTTGTACTGTTAGCTTTGAAAAAAAACAGACTGTCAGCAGTGCTGAGAGATAGAGAGGTGACAGGCCGAGGTTTGCACTGCTTGACTAATTCTCCCCCAACAGCAACCGATTCCAAATGATCTGAGTGGGAACAGGAACAGATGAGCCTGAGGACTCAGTCTATCAATCATTAAGAGAGAATCACATCATCTCACTTAGAGATGATGTATTTGGTTTGTCTGGTTCATGTGACCTGCCAGAATTAGGCAGATTCAAAATGAAATGTTTAACAGTCAGTGAGATTATTAAAAAAGAAGAATCTTCTTGTTTTCATTCAAACATGGGGTTTTTTGGTGTGTGCAAATCACAGTGGTTCAGAAGTGGCATAACTCTCCCTCTCTGAAAAGGATTAAAAATATCTTAAAGCAAATAGCACTAAGTTATTTAAAGTTTGTACAAAATAAACAATGAAGGCAACTCTTGCACAACAAGATCTTTCATAGAAGAAATATAGTAAGCAATCATTATACAAGATAATTATGACGACACGTAAAACATCTGATAAGAGCTTACAAAGCCCAACATTCAGGTTTTATAGTTGGGGTGGTTTCACAATAATCCTTAACTTCCTAAAGCTCTGCAAGCAATGGATAACAATAACATTTGAATTTATTACCATGCAAAGACCTGGTTTCTCACAGTTTCTTGATAATTATGGGTATTATTGAAAGAGCTGCATTTATAGCACTGTCATTACTGACTTATAAAATGGCAATGCTGATAATGAGTTAATTAATTGGATGAACAGGGACAGTAGTTCCTCTGAGAACTTCCAATGTCAAGGTCCAGAAAGACAGCACAGAGAGCAGTAAAAGCTAAAAAGGATTTGCAACACATATTTCCTTGATTTACAACAAACACATAGGAAAAACTACGCTCCAAGGCACCAGCCCACGTCATGCTCTGTTAATATATACTACTGCTGCCTATTCTGGATGAAGACTTATTTAGTTTGCATTAGCAAACAGCACGTGAATGTGGCCTTTACAAGAACCTTTAAAATCCTTCAGACAAGGACTGGGACAGGATGTACATCTCCCCTAATTTAAAATGATAAAAGCTATTTTAATAAGCACTAAAAATTCAAGCTTCATTTTCATAAAACAGAATCACAAAATGGCTGAGGTTGGAAGGGACCTCTAGAGATCATCTAGTCCAACCTCCCACACCCAGAGCACGGGGGACAGGGCTGTGTCCCAGTAGGTTTGGAAAATCTCCAGAGAAGGAGACTCCACTGTCTCTCTGGGTAGCCTGATCCAGGGCTCTGTCACCCTCACAGCAAAGAAGTTCTTCATTAAATGGAGATGGAACTGCCTATGTTTCAATTTGTACCCATTACACATTGTTCTGTTGCTGACCACCAGTGAGAAGAGTTTGGTCCCTTCCTCCCTACATTCTCCTCTGAGGGACAGAATCTGATCAATATCTGATCAATACTTATTTATCAGATCCCCTCTCAACCTTCTCTTCTCTCGGCTAAATAAGCTCAGCTCGCTTAATCTTTCCTCATACGATAGATGCTCTAGGCCCAAGCCCAGAACTGCACACAATGCTCCAGGTGCCGCCTACACCAGAGCTGAGGAGAGAGATAGGATCTCCCATCTTGACCTGCTGGCAACGCTCCTCCTGATGCAGGCCAGGATCCCATTGGCCTTCTTGGCCACAAGGGCACTGCTGCCTCAT
>JAUBOD010000336.1:279412-290272 GCA_032353885.1 Nothura maculosa
GACCCCTAATCGGTACTGGTGCCTGGGGTTATTCCTCCCCAGGTGCTGGACCTGCACTTGTCCTTGTTGAACCTCATAAGGTTCCTCTCTCTAACTCTCCAACCTGTTCAGGTCCCTCTGGATGGCAGTACAGCCCTCCGGAGGCCACTCCGGAGGTTGGTATTGTCCACAACCTTGCTCAGGGTGCACTCCGTGCCCTCGTCCAAGTCACTGATGAACAGGTTGAACTGCATCGGGCCCAGTACTGACCTATGAGGGACACCACCAGCCACAGGCCTGTAACTGGACTCGGCCCCACTTATCACCATACACTGAGTGCTGCCATCCAGCCAGTTCTCCATCTACCTCGCTGGGCACTCATCCAACGAACACTTTCAGAACTTCCCTATGAGGATGTTATGGGAGACGGTGTCAACGTTGATGAGGATATTATGGGAGACGGTTACTTCCAGCCCTCTGGCACCTCCCCTCCTTGTATGCTCATGCTTAGTTGCTACTACTTCTTGTTTACTAGATTTGACCATCACACTGAATGCAAAATATCGTTTTTTTTTCTTTGAACTATATTGAAGTACAACAGTAGGTGCATTGAACTGGGATAACTTTCTAAATTTTAAACAACAGAAAGTTTTTCTCTCAATTGCTGTTTAAGTGAAAGTTTCTATGTTCATTTCATCAATAATAAAAAAAACAGCAATGAAACAGTAAAAAGTTAACATTTTCAAATCTGATCAGATTTGAATAGTCAAGTATGCTGCAGGATTTTCAGGGCTCTTGAGTATTGCCAGCTTCTACTGATCATTCACCCTCTGAAAAATCCTAATTATAATCATGACTATCAAAACCCATACAACATGTTTGAAAAACATTGCATTCAATTTTATTTGGCATATCAGCATGAACATTCAGAAACACTTTTCAACCCAATTTGGCTGCAAATAGGTTTTGAAAATAATCAATTTGAATGATTTTTTTTCTGTGAAAGTGGACATCTTTCTCCAAATTGTCCAATTCAATTCATTTCAATCTTGTTGCAATGCAATAAATCTTGCGACACATCCTACTGGATAAACATTAAACAATGTATTATAAAATATTATTAAAGTCTGGATAACATATCATCTATCTGATGCAAAAGTAAAAAGCCATTTACAGAACTCTACGTCCTGCTACACGTCTCACAAGTGATGCTACTTACATCAAAATTCCAGCTACCAGACATCCCTCTACCTATCTCTGCAGATCTCATGGGGAACTGATGGTGAAACCTTCTTGAGCCTTAAAGCCACCCTCAAAGCCTTTACAGGGAGATCTGTCCCTCAGGTCATACCCTGATAGAGCCTCACATGCAAGTCCTCAGTGGGGTATGTGCTACACACCCTCCAGTTCAAGGACTGACAAGGTCATCGAAGAGCAGCCTTTTCATAAAGAAAGAGCACTGTTGCTTTCAAGTAAAGCTGATGGGCAGAAGAAAGACAGACGTGATGCAATAAACTAATTACTGGACTGAGATAAAATTTGCAATTCTGTTTTATATTCGGCAAATGCAGCCCTCAACAGACGTTGTGTCATTAGGACCCATGTGGATCAGAAGCAATTGGATGTTACCATGAAAGAACTTGGATCAGGATCAAACCATACCTTGATCACTGCTGATTCTTTGACTTGTGGCACCAATGTGCAAAAAGTTTCATTAATTGGAAATTAAGAGCTGCCAACCAGCACTGAAAACTACAGTCACTTGTAACACACTGTGAAAACATAACTACTTTCAGGTTTTAAAACTGCATGTTTAATTTATAAATAAATCCATGACATGTTGCCTGCTTACTAAAAGATTTGGTCCATCAGCACCTAAAAAGCATTGGTCTATCAGCACCAATGCTCATTTTCAACATGGAGAAAAACAGAGCACCCAACAGAAAATTTTAATCATCACAGATCTCATAGGCAAAAAGCAAGAATCCCTTGAGAAAAAAAAACTTTACACATTTTCCACCCACTTTTCCTCAGAGCTAACTGAATTATAGCAGGAAGACAGATAGCTATTCAGTTACCTCCTACGGTACCTGTCATCTTACAACAGCACCAGGGAGCTCCGTGATTCCCATGGACCCTGTCCCTCAAAACTGGAAGTGGGCACCTGCATCACAGCTTGGTCAAAGAAGCCATAGCTGGGCAGCAGGCAGAGGACAAGGGCATTCCTCATGTTTCTAGAGGCCTTTCTCCAAAGCAAAAGCTTTCCCTTGAGGAGACTTGAGGTTATAACATTCTGGAAGAAGCATGTGCTTGGTTAGAATTTCCTGAGGGGAAGATCTGCTTCCTTTTCCTCACCATTTTAACATAAAACTCCATAGCTGAATGAATAGCTCCTACTTTTTAAAAATTATCCACTTTACTTTTACAGTACCAATAAAATGATGTTAATTATAGTTAGCTTCAATGTACCTGACATCTATTACAAAACTTGTATCGTGAATATGGTTTTTCCATTAAAAGTAGACATCCCACAGTAAAAACATCCTTTTGCTACACTTACAGTCACGTCAAAACTCATCAAAAATAAATGTTCTTCTTGTCAGCCTGTCCAACCTACCAAAAACGGAATCTACACATTCCTGTCTCAATTGTCAACATTTGCTTCCCATTCAGAAGAATCCTGCAAGCTTATCTTGCAACTTCTCCATCTCGCTTTTCTGAGTCCTGGGTTTGTGGTGCTGCCTTTATTTCATTAAAGAAACATTAGCTGCTGTTACAAGGTCAGACCCTTTTAAAGTGTGGTCTGCTTCCATTAATGGGAGCAATCTCTGTAAGGGGAATATCACCAACGTCTTGCCTGTATGTGGTGTTATGCATTAGCAAGGTCACCCAGCACTCTGCAAAGCGCACTACGCTGTGTGGGCACTCCTGGTTAGGCAAATAGAACATTTGAACAGAAAGAAAGAATGAGCAAATACCAGCAAATTAATATGTATTTAATACACCATTATCTTAAAAAGAAAGAAAGAGAAGAGCTATTGTTATTTAGAGCCATTGAAAACTGCATGGCCCGGCGAGGAGAGGCTGGTGCCTCTCCGGGGCTGGTGCAGCCTGATAAAGGGACAGCCCTGGGGGGACCTAAGAGCAGCCTCGACACCCGTGGGACCTGAGCAGGGCTGACCCTGCTTTGAGCAGGAGGCTTCACTAGGGACCTGCAGGGACCCTTCCAGCCTCAGCTCGCCTACAAACTGATAAACTTAACAGCTTCAAAACCGTTCAAGCTCAATTTGCTCGGACACGACCAAAGGATTCAAAAGCTTTTGCAGATAAAACTGGACAAACACACAGGAATAGTATGAGAAATAGCAACTTTAAGAAATGTGCTAACAAAATGTAATAATTAAATTAATAGAGGTAGATAAGAAATTAAAAATTGAAATGCATTTGCCTCTATAGCTAGCCACGGAATCCAGAATGATTAAGGTAGAAAGGAAACTTTGGAGATCATCTAGATCATCTAGTCCAACTCTCCTGCACAAGCTAATGAACATGTAAAGAGAATTAACATGAAAGCAAATTAAGAATCAGAAAGCAAAGACTAAGTCCTTCTCCTCTTTAAAAAAGCAAAAGGAAAAAAGTTAGTACTTTGATGTTATTCATAGAATTATTTCCTCTCAAAATGTATGCATTTGATGTTGATTTAGCAATTGGTATAGATTAGAGAGTATCTAGGAAAATATTAATAGTGTTAAATAGCTAGAAAAGTTTCAAGTAGAAATACTTTATCTTGCTAAATTTATTACCATTATTTGCTCAGATTCAGCTTTCTCAGAAGCATTTAAAGCTTGATTGCAAGCAATTTCACAATAGGGTATTCCATATAATGTTAGGTCTATATAAGTTGTAACTACCAAAACAGGAGCAACTATGACGAAGCTGATCGCAGGATAAAAAGATAAATAGACAGAGTCATTGCCACTTTCATTATTTGAGGTCAGCAGCAGCGCGTGCAAAAGAAGAAAAAATTCTGAATGTATTTTGAGTACAATGACCTACAAAAACACAGCTGATGAAATTAGTCACAAGATATTGCATTTTTTTGCTGCAATTAGGAGACTATTGCTATTAAAAGGACTGAGAAATTACAACATTAAATCATTTGTATCTATCATATATTAATAAATATATATGTTTAATGAGATTGTAAAAAAAGAGAAAAAAAACAAAGAGAAAGAATGGAAGGAAAAAGAAGAAAAGAGAGGAATGAAGGAAGAGAAAGAAGGAAAAAGAAAGCAAACTAGACACTGGGAACACTTTTTGAAGACTAAGATTCTTTTAAGAGGGCCTTTGAAGTCAAACCTATCTTTCTTTGGGGAGTCAGTCTGCACGGGCTGTGATGAAGGTTTGATGTTACCAGCTGTTGCATTTCCAGGACTCCTGCGTGCTGCTCACTAAGTCGCTGAGCTCGGTGCAGTTCTCCCTCCTTGCCTCTTACCTTCAGAGCAGCTTAGGAAGTATTATGAATATGTTACCAGTTAGATGAAAGGCAAACTTGAAAGTTGCCAGTGTATTTTTTTATTTAATTCTGTTTTTCTTTCATCTGAGACCAGCCATAAAAAGAAGCAGAAAGCCTGAAAATTTATTCAGGCCAGAAAAAAAAAGCAAAAGCTACCAAAAATATGGACAGTGTTCTTTTTTAGCACCACTGTAGTTGTCCTTGCATCTAACATCCTCTTCACTGCTATGATGTTTGAGAAAAAGAAAGCAGTTCTTTGTCAACAGAGATCACTGAAGCTTCTCCTGTGTTAAAGTCCATTCAAGAAGGCACTTTAATCCAGGAGAGCACTTCAGCATGTCTTAATCTGAAGAGAAAATAGCAGTGCTATGTTATATATTGTATAGTTCGGAACAGATAAGCTGGAGAGAAAGATGAACTGATTAGTGAAACCTCCAGTAAATCCCTGAGTGAGGAACTCGTTACCTCTCCCCTTGCTATATGAAACGGGATTCCTAAAGATGCCTCTGCCTTGCTGCAGTAACAAAAAAAAAAAAAAAGAAAAAGAAAAAATAAAAAAGCAGCAGCTTTTCAGTCTCTTCACAGTATCTGGAAGAGGAAAACCTTTCCACCTCCAGTGCCAGAAGTTATTAGTGACAGAAAAGATGTCTGTATGTCTGTTATTCCTTCCTCAGGGCAAGGCAGAGATGAACAGAAGGCAAGATTTTTTTTTTTCTTTTTGCTCTTATTTAGCCTGTTTAAAGCTTTTTTTTTTTTTCCATCATGAGGTAGAACAGATACAGAATAAGACTGACATTTTAGAGTACATAGCAAAAAAAATTATAAAAAGGCGACACTTTCTGAAGTTAAGAACCAGTATAATAGAGTTTCAGGTCACTCCCAGACCTCTCTTGCCTTTCCACACATCACTACCACTACTGAGCTAATAAACCTCTCCTCATAAAGTTACCAAAACATATAAAACCATCCCAGGAACACTCAAAACAGGATCTGCTTAGGATGTGATCTCAGGTATGGGGCTCAGGACGTTGACTGTATGTGAACGAGCGCTACAAGAAAACATGTTCTTTGGGCTATTAATCCCCAGAATTGCCCAACATACAGCTGCATTTTGCTTTCTACTTAAAGACTGATCCCATTGATTCAAATAAAGATGAAATATTTACCTTACCACTCAAGGTAAAATAAAGCAATGTTCCAAACTCTAAAGGAATCGAATATTCCTATGGTTCTTCCATTGCTTTACTGAATAGGTCCTTCCACAACAATGAACACTGTACACTAAGCACTGCAAGTACCATGAATCCTGAGCATTCTCACTACGCTCATATTAATGCTATGTAGCTGACATACACATTAAGTTTGCTTGTGGCAAACGTCAGGTTTCTTCACACTCAGAGGTTGAACACTATTATTTCTCATTATGCAGGAAAATTACTAACTTGTTTCTACTATACTTCATAATTTAGATTTGCCTTCTGTTGCTGTACATTTTAATTTATCTTATTTCCAGCCCAAACCAACAATTTCAAAAAAAATAGTTGGGACAAATTGATACTTTAATTAAAGAATTGATTTAGAGATACGTAACAGCAAAAAGGTGTGCAAGTCTCCACCTACAAACCTACTGAGGACCAGATCCTTGCTCTGAGCCTTCTCTTTGAAGTCTGTGCAAACAGATCCAGGCTCCGGTACACTAAAAGATGACCAAAATTCCTATAGTGCTTCTTCATTAGAAACTCTCAGTGAAAGATAAAGATCGATGATTTATTCAGCAATATATATTTACCCACTTATTAATGTACAGCAAAAATTGAGGAAGCTAAGGTGCTGAGAAGAAATATATTTTTTTTATGTTTAATACTTTTTAGATATTTAATTGCATAAAGTCTCTGACTTCTTTCTCCTGTTCCATTTTCACTGAAGTTGCTGGAACCCAGTTACCCCAACCCAACACCCTCCTCATTACCATTACTACAGGTCAACCATTACTGATGAAATCTTGCAGTCTGAGCAGCGTTCGTCCATCAGCAACTGGAAAGTGGAAAGAGCGAGTGTCCCAAAAGAGCAATTTAAGGACAACTTAAAAGCACGGTCAGGCCTCCTCTGAGCACATAAAGGAAACAACAGGACGCCCAACCTTCTTGAGTAAGGACATCATGTCCTTTGGCTGAGGAAACACAAAAGATACCTGTCAAAAACAGCAATTGAGAAACCCCTGCTTTACAGGCAGGACTTTACTGCATGAAGGACTCCGGAACACTGTGTGCCTCCATTACATAAGACCTCCAAATGTAAAAGATTTCATTGTTATTGCTGACATTCTTCTCTCTTTCTTTGCCCCTGCTAGGCACAATCACTAATTAGAAGCAATGATGTCAAAAATATAATAAAAGGGAGACACTGGGCCATACCTAAATCCCATTTTAAGAGAAGATTAATGCTTTTCTGACTAATATTTTTGCATCCAGTGCTACAAATGTATGACAGGAACCTGAAGACAAGATGAAAATCAGTATCCAAGATGCCTGTATTTGTAACTTCATCTGGGACACATGCACTTGAGCTCTAAAAAGCTTTTTTTTCCCTCTCTCATCATCACCTAGTACCTATTTTAAAAATCTGAATTCCACGTATTTCCCCTACATTTCTTCTCAGATACTACCGGCCTACAGATATTACTGCCCCTGGCTAGCAACAGCGATTGCTTTGCTTGACTGCTAATGCAGGCAATCTTCCCCATTTAGGGCTATTCAGGTCACATCTTAGTGAGATGAGCTCTCCAGGAGTCCTGCTCTGGCCCAGACACCAGCTGGCCTGGAACGGCCCCATCCAAGCACGGACACGCGTGGCCAACCTCTGCCTCTCCCCCAGGCACGCTGCCCTTACCTCAATCACTGGGAAAACCACTCCTCATCCACTCTGCTCTTCAAGCCATGACC
Organism: Nothura maculosa; assembly: GCA_032353885.1. Lineage (NCBI taxonomy): Eukaryota > Metazoa > Chordata > Aves > Tinamiformes > Tinamidae > Nothura > Nothura maculosa. The sequence continues at coordinate 286,850 of JAUBOD010000336.1, forward strand.
AAGGATTAACTGAGAAAACACTGATTTTTGCAGGTGAAATAGGGAGTGTGACATGAAACGAGCACCTGGGAGGAGCAGGAGTCAACGTTTGTACCTGTGCATTGGCCCTGTTCTCTTCAATGAAATGATGCAAGGATCTAGCAGCTCATCCCCTCGTCAGCACAGAGGGAGTCACAAGTGTTATTTGTGGCAGATGGGTTTAATAGCTGCATATTAGTTGTTAAGTGACATAGAAGGTTCTTGACTCCTATCTGTCTGTGCAGGAAGATGAGGGCCATTCTTAAGGTTCAAAATAAACTAAGGCTTGACAAGATTGTTCAACAAGCAAGCAGGAATCCTGAGTTTCATCTAGAAGTAGGATTCTCCATGGAAGCTCTATCAAACAAAATTCTCAGTATTTACTTACAGGAAAGAAAACACGTTAGTACCAGGTAATGTAATTTCATTGCAGTGGGATATTTGACATGGATAATTAAATCTCATCCAACATTACAGCATATACGTTATAGCAACTCCATATAACAGCCGTATACAGCTACAGACAAGCTGCCTGTTTTTCATAGGCTTGTCAACTAGCCATAACAGTACTTGCTTTCATTGCAGAGGCCAGGACAGTAAATTAAAATGTATAGGTGTCAAGGAGATGACTTCCCTGCAAATACCCTTCCATTCCAACTGTGTTTCTAGGAATCAATTTTAAAAGGTGAAGAACATCTGTTTGAACCTGTCTGCAACCCACTTCATCACTGCTACACATGAGAGGTTGTTATCTTATCACCGAGAGGAAACAGGGACTCAGAATAATGTTTTAAAACAGCATTAGGGCTGTGTATGCTGCTCACATATATCCAGAAATCAAAGACGGGAAGCCCCTTTTTGCCACTAGACTCTTTGTTTCTTATTCAATAACTCTTACAGAAAAAAAATTAAGTTCCTAATCAGCAACTCTCTACTAATCAAATAGACATATATCACATAAAAGCTCACTGACGGGGAAGAATTGATGAACCTGAATCCAAACACAGCAGAAGGGCAGGGAGCTCATAGGGCCACCTGAGGAGTTCACAGAGGTGTTGGAACCTGCTTCTGAAGGACATAATCAACTGCTTAGGCATTATGGAGTTTGGGGGTAACATTTCTATCCTTGTTGAGATATTCTTATATAAGGGAATATCCATAAATTATATCTGTGAGTAATGCTTCTAGCTCCATCTGGCTGGAAGAGCCCACACAGGCACACCATGGCCGGGAATCATTTTTCACTCTGTCAAAAATTCACAGATGCATTTCATGTTCTGGACTCCCCTTCAAAACTTTGCAGCTCTATCACAACATTTTATAAAACCAAATACACTCTGAGCGCTCAGCTGTGGCTTTTCACAGTTTCAAGTGCAAGGCAATGACCTTGGCTTTCAGGCACGTCACAGCCTGTGGCCCAGGATATCTAAGAGATGGCCTACAATTCTATGCCAGACACCTTGAGAAATGTCTGAGAAATGAGTTCATTCTTCAGGGACAATGAAACCCGTAACAGTGATTCGGAAAAGACAGGGCTCTGCTCTGTGGGAGATCCAGCCTTTCCATGAGGTCGTTTCCCAAAATCTCTCATGAATCTTCCCCAAGTATCTGACCTCATGCACTCCTTTTACCTATCTGTAACCAACACAAATATATGGTAAAAGAGCAGGACAAATGAATTTCTATTTCCTTTAGATTTATAATCTTTTATCTTCTTTCCCCACAAACAAAATCCCTTTTTGTCCTTCCTTTTCACCTCAGCTTGCTCCCAGATCTCCCACCTGCTGAGCTGGGCAAGGAGGCAGCAGATACTGGGGTTGACATTGATTTGAGCAGCAGTTTTCTGCTGTGCTTTAGAGAGTACAATGGGCTGTGTTACTACATTCCCTTTAACCATTCCATAACCATTTGGTTCAAAAGTCACTTAGGAAAATCCCATACAAGTATTCCTCATTTTTCCCTGGAGGAAGGGACATAAGAACAGGAAATTCTACCTGGCCAGTGTAGCTGCCCACAGCATGTGAAAGGGATGGCCCGTAACAGAACCCCAGCTCTGCGCAGCCTCCTCCTCTCTGCCTTCCTCCCTACCAGCATGTGCACAACTGAAACCCTTAGGGAATAATGCAAAGCAGCCAGGTAAGGCCCACAGACCACAATATGGGTACTTGCTTACAACAGAATGCCAAACGAGAACAGCATTCAGAAAATTAAGTAAACAAAGGCATTAAATCTTATCTAAAAAGTAGCAAGACCTCTCAGCTTGTTTTTTCACCAATTTGCTTCATATTTGATTACCCAGAAACTAGTCACACAAGTCTGACACACGCCATGCTTTCATTTAAAAGCAATTCCTTCTGCCAGCCAAGGTAGCTCTCACTTCGACTCTCAAAGTGAAAAAGAACAACTGCCATACTTAGAATTGTCAAAGATTCTAAAATCTCAGTGAAAATTCTCATTGTTTCCTTGTGTATCTGCTAACATCTTTTCTTCCTTCCCATCTCTGCTACTTTTTATGCCACCTCTGTGAACTACCTCACTATTACTGCTCATTAATGGGTCTACAAAGAAGAAATCCTTCTGCTGAGATTTTTTTTGTTCTTTTTGTTTTGTTTTGGTTCCTGTTTTCTCTGAGCACACTGGTGAACAGCAGTGAGCTCCCCAAGGCTGGCCAGGTTTGAGAAGAGAGCCCCCTTTACAACCAATATCCCATTAACCGTGTCCAGGTGAAACGGCTTGTGCTGCAGTAGCTGCTACATCAAAAAATACCTGAAAAATGGGGGAAAAACACAACTCACAGTGAAAATGTTTAAACAAATTGCTCGGTTTGCCTACATTTTATGTCTCAGACTAACGAGCCTTTCATCTGCTTACATGTCTGTCAACGGAGGATCTCAGCAGCTGGTGTAAATAAACATCTGCCAATCTGTTCCCAGGAACGCGCAGGGCAGAACTTGGGCAAACTCATATTGATTCAAGCCTGCTAAAGGGTCTGTCAGCTGCCTTCATTAGCACAGGGAACAGCCTCCTGAGCTCAGAAAATGCCACGGGCTCATACTTTAAGAAGGAATTTCCAGGAAAGCACCGGGGTGCAGGACAAGCTGTTCCAAAGCAGTTCTGCATGGGCTCCATCCACCACCAGAACTGTAATCTGATGCTAAACCAAATAGGAATTCAGTATTTTGGTGGGAGTGTTTCATTTTTTCAGTAAGATGTAGTCATTTAGCACAAAAATATTCCAAGAGAAATTGGTAAACATATAGATATTTTTAAATGCTGTTCAAAATCATACAGCTTTTCCTTTTTTACAGGATGGATGCACCCACCAGCAACAACAGCTTGCAGTGTTCACAGATTCAGCATTCCAGTTTTACGGAGGATCAAAAATAGAAGACAGGTTTTTCTTTC
>JAUBOD010000336.1:303805-329743 GCA_032353885.1 Nothura maculosa
GATGGAGGATACGGACAGTTCCTCACAGCAGACAGGCTGTGTGTGGATGGCGGCACAAAGACCAGGAGAAAGTGGAGCAAGGAAGCGCCAGCAACACCAGGGAGCGGGTCAGCCCAACAGCCACCAGGGCCTTGGGACACTCAGAGCTTCCCACATGAATTAACATCCTGTTGAGTTTGAAGGGCCACAATTCTACTAACTGCAAACCATGCGCTCACCTCTAGGCTATTCTGAAAAAGCAAAAGACGCTTCCCAACATTTCCTCTTGGTCCCATTACCTCACGCTGCATAACTCCGTATGAAATGATGGAAGGAGAGCACTGCCCTTCGTAGTCCCCTCAAAGCACAGGGATTGCTTACAGCCCTCAGGCATGCAAAGGGAACGGCATGAAACAGCATTTTTACTCTTAATATAAAGATAAATGTCTTGTGATGATCATACTGCTTCTCCAGGAAGGTTACAAGAGAACAAAGTGAATCACAACGATGCTTCCAGTTTACTACTTAAGGAACACTCTTGCTCCCAGTAATATCTATAAAGACCAGTAAAATTACTTTAACTGAACTGTTATTGATCCTTAGGTGGTGTTGACCGAGAAAGCTACTAATATTTCTCTCACATTAAGCAAAACGTAGACATGGAATTGTTCTGATTTTACGGTTAGCTCAGTTCCTTCCCCTTCCTTCCATAAAACTCTTAAAAGTTGCATCTTTCCTGTGACCAATCTTTACGGTGATAAACATTCACTGGGCAATTTGTTTTGGAGTAGGATGCCTGCATTTCATCTGCTCTGGAAATCACATTGGCTCCAAGGCATTTCCTCTTGGCATTGAGATGGATGGATTAAGATGATTAAGACTTAGGAGTTTTAAGTAACATAAAATAACAGTCTCAAGCAACATATCAAAGTTAAATCTGAGCACTATTTCAACCTATCACTGGCATAAAAACCTCTATGGACTATTTTAAAAATTACTGTATTTACAGATATTTGGAAAAACTGAATTACATAGATTGATTCACTTATCAAATGTGTCACCAACAACTAATACGTCTCAGCAGCAGAATCTACCGTTCAGAAAATGTGAGCTAAGAAGAGCATAGGATGAGAAACTTTACCTGACAAATCAGGGACTGGCTCAGGATTTTGGAAAATCTTATGACTGATTTTCCTTATGAATTAGATGGGAATAAACTTATTCATCCCAGAATACTGGAAAGCTAATACGTGATCATAAGGCAATACTCACTAATTAGAATTACTTCTTATTTACTTGAATATTTTCCATTCGTATTATCTGTCACTCTAACAAACCTTAATAAAGACAAATACCTCTGTAAACACTGACCGATGTTATTATTACTACAGCCTTTTAATGCTATTAGGAAAGTTCAAAGTGACAACAGTTAATGCTGAAGTCAAGGATTGAGAAGAATCCTCTGTATTTTCAAATAGTTGCAAAAGCCTGCCCTAAGGTTCTCTGGCCTATTTTTTGACATCAAACACAAAGATAAAAGAAACAGATTTCCATAATTTGTTCTAAATTAAAATATTAGTTTTGCAACTCTATAGGCTCTTAGCCCCGTAATAACAGAATGGCAGATAAAGTATGGCTATTTTTCAGAGATACCTCATTTCTGGCATTTCTGTGAACTTCAGTGTATTTGAAAATTAGGGTTAAAAAGTACTTTAAAATATGCACAACACTATGCAGAGAATCCTTTGCTGTCCAAATAGTAGGAAATCAAACTTGGGCTCCACAACTGTTATGCCTGCAGAATCTAGAATCTAAATTTAATCTCCTTTTTCATTTTTAATTAAAAGAAAATGGGTCAGGCTATGAATTTCACTAAGACTTATCCATAGCTACTTTTAATTTTATTAAAAAGCTTAGCACTGAGCTATGAGAACTCCTTATTAAGCTTTTTAAAAACTATAAAACTCAGGAGGCCTGTGTGTTAAATTTCTGCTAGCAGAATAAAGGTTTGTAAGTTACCATCAAAAGCAGGGGCATCCAATGCTCATAAGCTACTCAGCTACTGCCACAAGCTACTGACAGCCACAGAGAAACACAGTGTGAGGTCCAATCCGGGTCCACACTGCTATGAAATGCCAACCCCTATTTTAAAGTAATGAAAGAAGATAAATACGTGCCAACAAAAGCAGAATACTAAACTTATTGTAATCACCTTGTGCTTTTCCACAACCCCTTTTCGATATGGATCTTTCTTTCATCCTCTGTCAACCTCCTGGATGTTATAAAGAGGTATCTTCAACTTTGCTTTCTAAACAGTGAACGTCAGGGGAAAAAAAAAAGTCAAAACTACTGGTGAACAGAAACGTTCATGAACAAAAGAGTTTGCAGGCCAGAAAATCAGAGCTGTCACTTGAGGAAAACTGCTGAGCAGTGCATGTCACAGCAGTCATTTCAGAGGCTCCCAAGCAGATGTTTTTCCTTACTCCACATTCTGTGTCGTTTCCTTCCAGACTCCTCCCTTTACTAACTTTTTAACCTTGAGATTTAACCTTGACCAAAACTCTTCTTTGATCTCTCTCTCCTCTCCTCCTCCATTGTGATCTTGTCATCATAATTTCTTGGCACAAAGCACTCAAAGAAACTCCTTCCTACCTTAGCCTCCAAACAAAACAATTCCAAAGATTTTGCAGATAACTACCAACATTGTGATGCTTCTCTCAAGCTTAACTATTCAGTGAATGCCATCTTACATGCTGATCAATGGCAAAGTGAGAATAACTCAAACTACAAATATTAAACTAGATATGGTACATTATGGTATGTTTGGGGATAAATTACACTTAATTTGGGGGACTTTTGGGGGACTTTTTCTACAGCAGTCATTGTGACTACGAAAGTATTCTATTTTCTAGCTTTAGAAAGCAAACACATACACATACAAACACAAGCCAGAGACCTGCTCAAGAAAAACATGTTACATAAGCCTTTCTTTTGCATTTTTGAATAGCCCATGTAACCATTTCTAGTTCTTCAAAATTTGGGAGGTTTTTTTGCAATACTTATATATATTTATATATAATATTTATAATTGCAACTAGTAACAGCATGACAGTTTTGCTCTCCTTAGAGAAGTTTTTGCACAGCTGAATGTTTGTATTATAAATATTGCTACTACAAATAAAGAGCCTTTGTAACAAGGTTCTCCAGTATTTCTAAACGCTGTAGATCAAATACCAGTTCCCTGCAACACCAGATTCTATCCAAGTTCTCTGGGTACTTTGAGATTTTGGGTTTAAAGCCACTGCAGTCATGTTAATGGGGCATTTCAACACACTACCACTCTTAAAGTTACTCATATGGAAAACGTTCTGCTGAAGTTTACAACAGTTTTAGCCATCTTTTCCAAACTCAAGGTCTTAACATCATTATTACCCAACAGATACTGATATATTATTGTTCATATTTAACTAATGACATTTTATTAGTAGGTTTAATGAAGCTGCTGGTATCATATGGACATCATATTCACTGATGCATATGTTTCCGCAATAAACCTCATTTTTTCCATGTGACTTCCATGTAGCTTGCAATTCTGAAACTTCTGTCGAGCCCTGCAGATGGGTCCGTCACTCTTTGCTGGCCAACTTCATAACTTACGTACCCTCTAGCAATGAACCTTAATAAAAATGGAGCAGTTCTACACACAATTTGAACACAAGCATGAATAGGCTTAGATCTATGCAGATGCTTAAGAAAAATATCTCCTCTAAAACAGAAATTCAAGTTTAATCTCCCAGTCTACAAAAGCAGCTATTAAAATTGGTTTTGCACATGAATATTAGGTGCTAGGCCTACACTTCATTGATTCATATGCCACAAATTCGCCTTTCAAAACTGATTATAAATCATGTTTCCTTTCTCAATTTTAAAACATACACTGTATAAGACAGCAGAGTACACTGCCATTCCTGAGTTAAGGAGGGCCCCCTTGTCATGCTAACAGCACCCTGTGTTTGTACAGCCTACTCACTTTTAACCTTATGATACAGCAGCTCTTCTGCTTACCTGAGACACCCTTTCAAGGTTTAGGATCCCTTTAGCTACCAGGTTGCCAGCAGTGGGAACAATAAAACATGTGAGCCTGGATGGAGCCAAATAAGTAATTACTTCCCAAATGATACTGCAGACACTGCTATCTTAATTCATTTGAAGCTGATCATCCTGGGAATTTTATCTGTTCTACTGTTTAATTTCCTGCTAGTTTTTCCCTTAACAACCACCTACCAATGTAGGCTGCTTATCAGGCAGGATGATATCAAATAGGAACCCAAGTTGTATATAATATTTGTTCAAAAACAAACTACATGATATCCCTATCTCTACATACGTTACCAGCAAGCATATAGGGTAATTCTGAGAAAATTGGAAGTTGCATAACTGTTATAATTATTCAATATGCAAACAGGACAGCATTTCCAAACATTTTAATACAGATTTCTCAATATAGGCTTAGAAGTAGCTTTTAAATAAAATAAGTCCTAAACATCCTGATAACAATAATTATGAATTTAGTCTCAGATGTAAGATAAGTTTTAAAAATCCTGTTGTATGCACATTTACATGGGAAAATAATTGCTGAAGGGTAGACGGGCACATTTCTGGAATACAAACCAGCATCAGCACTCTACTCCCATTCAGAATCCACATCATCTGGCTGCAAATAATTCCCTGAAGCAGAATGGGCAAATACTACCCAACTAATTTCCCTGATTCTCTTTGTATTATTAGCATTTTCATTTTGATCCAATACATTGGAGAAAGTTACACTGTAGCAGGCAATGCCGTCTTCTTTTGGGTGCCTAAAACAAGCACCTGGTCTGATATGTGATGCCCAAAAATACCTGACCCAGCCTGAAGCTGCCAGTGCAGGAGACCTCCTGGAGCTTCTGTGACTTATCTGCACATTTTCAAAACATGCCTTGTATCTGGGAGAGATTCAGCTCACATTAAGATATCTAAATGTAGATGTCCACTGACAAGATCAGATGCAGTTGCCTAAACACAGTGTTTTACCATTATACGAGAAGTCAGACACCCTGTCTGGGCTCCAGCTGCCACTGCTGAGGGCTCCAGATCTCCCCTGGGTCCTCTGTCACATCCATCAGCTCTGTGGATGTCTCCGATAGCCACAGGGTTTCACAAGTGGCACTGGATTACCTTAACTGGATAAATCCCACCTGAGATGCCTTATCAGCAAGGAAAATGAAGGCAAGACAGGGGCTCAGCTCACAAAAGCAAACACTCCAATATGTCCCTCTCCGCTCCACAGTCTGCATTAACTAGATCTCCATTGACTGTAACCGGTCCTAAATGTATACATCTTAGCAAACCCTACCTCATGCTGCATGTAGCAAGAGAAGTATCATCCTAAACAAATTATTCTACAAGGCAAAATAAGAACATATCATTCCCACTCTGCAGATTGCATTCATTCCTGAAAGTATTATACAGTGTTTTATAGGTGAGTCTAAATTATTTTCCAGGACAAATTATGCAAAAGAATGAAAAAACAAGTATGACATCTCATGACAGAGCACTTCTAATGACCCATTAAGATGTACAAGTCTGAGTGAGTAGGAATAGCACTTACTACAACTAGAGATAGGTAAAGTCTGGATACATCATACTCTGTTAGCAAGTATTACTTGCCACCTAATTCAGCAGAAAATTGCCACTTTATTCTATTAAGAGTTTTATGGCACATGATTCTGATGCCAAAGGAAAATAATCATCTGTGGGTTACCTCTTTCTTGAGCTGTCAATAACTGACATGGTTTTAATAGCTGAGGTATCTTCCTACTTAGGTATTATACTGATGTAAGAAACAGCATCTCATTTCTCTGTGATTTAAAGTAAACATATTTGAGAAGAAAAATACCTTTAACAAGCTACTGTTCTCACCAGTCTAATTGCTGCTCAGGATTTCAAAATTATCTCCTCCAGAAGGTACTCATAATGAAGCTGAAACAGTAACATTTACTTTGCGATATTAATACTAACAAAGACAAATTCCCATTTGCTTTCCTAGTATTTCAATTAATCTTAAGATGTATTACAGTGCAGTCCTTGTGAGTACTCTTCTGTGAAACAACAAGATGTCCCTGAAAGCGCAGTGATTTCAGTTCATTTTTCATTCCTATGACATAAGAGAGAACTACATCCCCTTTGCATATTAGGCAGTAAGTCTGAACAGCAGCATCTCAGGTCCCATCCTTAGATCGGAATCACTGGATTCGGAACTTTCAGCTCTATTTCTTGGCCTCGAATAAATTGGATTTTCCACAGCTAGATCCAGTTTCTTTCAGTGCAGTTTCTTCAAAGTCTTCAAAGTGTAAATGTCTGTTCTGCTTAGCTCAAGGAAGAAAGAGCCTTTGCACTACAGAGAAACTCAACACTCTTCTCTTCTGAAGAGAAACATGTTTCTAGCAGCTGAGTGTTTGAACAACTTAATGTCTCTCAATAACTGCTTTTATCATTACTTGGTCTCCTAGACATGAGTATGCATATCCTGAGCAGAACTTACCCGTTTTGACCATTTTTATTGTCCTAGAAGGGAACAGCCACCCACTGCAAACACAAACAGCAGGAAACCAACAAAGTCAGGATTCAGACAGGATTCTGTCAGCCAAACCAGCAGACTGTCAGAAAGACACTTGGAAATGGGCATCCCTTCTTCACATACTTTTGTTATTGATTATGAGACTTTCTATTGATTGACTTCAATAAAAACTAACCAGCACTAATCTCTCTTCATATGCTAAAACAGTTAGGTCAGCCTGCTTAATACTTGCAGCATGTTTGTTCTCAATTTTAGCAACATAAAGCAAATTATACATATATTGTTCCCATCCCTTCTCCAAGAAACAATTCCCAACTCAACAATTATAGAAAAAAATGAGAGTTCAGAAATAAAACACATTATTTAATAGAAGGAAAAAAAAGAATCAATAGTCCTCAGCAAGATGTATTTCCCTGTAACTCCCTTACAACTTGTCACATCTCTACAAATTATTGTAAGTTTCTACAAAAGCTTGTCCAAAATCTTTGGTAGTTTTAGACCTTCTAGGTGGATTCATAAAGGTTTTATTTAAAGCTTTGGTGAGTCAGTTCATGTTGTCCTCCCAATTCAAGAATGGGACACATTTGCAGCATCATTTTGCTCCAAACTGAAGTATTGTTAAAATCTCATCAAATCGTGGATTTTCAGCGCCATTTATTTGTTGTCAGAATGATCTCATCCAGAGAGATACAGAGCAAGTTCTCAGTTCTATCAGCATTTTTTTTAGATAGTCTCCATTACCACACACATCATGGACTTCTTAAAATTGCATCCTTAAACATCCTTGGAGTGCTTTCTATACAATGCTGTAAATGTAAATTTTCTACTCAATTAAGGCAGATATAAATGTAGTATTTGTTATGCTTAGCTTTTCAGCTCTTATACAAATCAGAATCAGATGCTACATAAACAGAACTACCATGAAGCAGACTGTGCACAATATAGTACAACGATTATAACTCTTGAAGCACAAGCAGAGTGAGTTAGGCTGTATTTTTCCACTATTGAGTATTTCAAAAAGCTTAATCCACATTTAGCAAACTGTAGTAAGAAACAAAAATGGATAATTATACACTTAAGAAATCTGTGCTTGGGGATCCTTTTAGAAGTGGCAGGAGATACCTAATTTGGGGCATTCTCCATGAATTCCTCTTGTGAGTAACTTGAACAAACCAAAAACTGATACAGCTGTTGGTACTGAGCCCAGGGTTGACTTGAGAAAAAATGATTTTATCTCATAAGAATCTCATTACATGAGCACATGCCCTACAGGAAACCATTTACATATATGTGCTATGCATGTACGTTGTGACAAACCTGAAAAAAGATGAAGAAAAATGGTTATATTTCAATAGCTTGGGCTAGTCACGTTTCCATTCCCTGGTGCTGCCCTGTGTATTCTCCTGCTTTGTTTACATTTTCAAGGACTTTAATTCACCTAAATCCAGTCATCTCAGCCTGTGTGGCACAGACAGTGCTAAACAAATAACATGCTGCAGACACCATTCTATCTCCTACACACTGTCCAACATACTGAACAATTATTAATTTTAAATCTTCCTTGCAGTGCCAGCAACTTCAAGCAAGTGTAAACCCCACAGCTTGCAGACAAGTTCTCTGACCTGCACACACAGGGATTAGGCCTGTGTTCCCACTAAGAAACTCAAACACTATTAAAAAAAAAAAAAAAAAGCTACTTCATGCAATTTTACACTTTCCTTTTGTGTACAAATTCTAGATCTAACATGACAAAATCCAACAAAATCTAGGTTCTGTCTCTAGCCACTTTTTGCAAAGTAATTTATTTGTATCGATGGCTTGTACGAAAGCATCAACAGAATCATGAAAATACTATTTGAGGGATCTTACTCCATAATTTGCTTAATCTAAAGATGTCATTTACACTAAAATTACTTTTCCTATATTTTCTTGCCTATTGGCTATTTTTATTATAATGTCATGTATAGCTAACCTTGATTCACATCTAGTTATAATCAATATATATGGGCAACATGAGGCCACCAAAAGCATTATTTTATTTAGGAGGTTCAGCAAAGGCTTCAGAGACGTAAGTTTGTATCTCACCATTCCCTGAAATTCCTTAAAAATCCCCTAATAGGGTGTAGGCATTTCCTGTCTTGGGCAAAAGCAAAGCTAAAGCACAGGCAAAATAAAACCATGGTGGAGTGGCTGTGTGGGGAAGACAGGTAGAAAGAAAACAGGGAAATTAGGAGCCGGATCCTATCTGTTTTACTTTTCATGTGACTCTTCAGTTGTAGTAGGTCTGAAAGTCTAGTAAGTTAAGTAAAATAATCAAAATTTAAGAAGGACCAACACTGGACTGTTCCCAATGAAATCACCAAACAGGCCCAACATTTCTCCCCATTGTATCTTGAAAGATTATCAGCTTTCAAGTCTGCATGAAAACAGTAAAATAGATGAAGTCAGAAATCCATTCATACTGAACTTGCATAGTCATTTATATCTGGCATTTTTCCAAAAATCTTGAACAGATTTAAAAGAATATACAAATCTCTGTGCAATGGAAAGGCACCTCTGTTTATTTGGTGCTGGGCATGCAGTACTAGATATGAGGAAGTATTTAGTAGAAAAAAACAGGAAAATAAAAATCAAGTCTCAGCTTTTAATTCAATGCCCTACAGAGTTAATTAGTTCCATGGGATGACTATAGTACAGACTAGTTAATTCTGTTGGTTTTAAATTTAAAGTTAAAACCATCTGCTTATTTTATTATTTTTCAAAAGAATAAAAGATGTAATTGATTAGTTTTTCTCAATACATCATGAATTCAACCTTCCTGTAAAATAAGTTATAATTGTTTTTGTGTAATCTATTGAAAGTCATGTCATGGTTAACTATACTATGTAGCTGTCTTTTTTTCTAAAAAAAAAAGTTAAATGACTAAATGCATGCATTCCTTCTAGTAAATTAAACTATTTTTCCTATCTCATACATACTAACTAAAACATATTTTGACAATGCTATATCATTATTTTCTCTTGGAACACAGTCACCTAAATCCATGTACTTTGTACCTGATCCTGCACTGTATACAGCAAAACACAGTCACCTGTTCTAGAAGTCCTCCCCATTAAGGTATTTACCCAAATGTTGGTGGCAAGTAACTTGTACTTCACGTCCTCTTTTTTCAAAAAAAAAACTCTGGAAGGCTGAAAAGGCATCATTTTCCGAAGAGAAAAGCCCAATACTTCAGCAGATCACATTACAGAAATTATGCTCTATTTTTGCCTTTAATTAGAATCTTACTTAGTTTAAATGAAATGGTTGGAAATTTCCCCCTTTTGCTTTTATAAGAATGCTCCCCAATTAGTAACTTCGCAGTCGCAACTCCTGGTAAGGAATACAACAGGCTGGGCTAGTTCTCCAGTTTCATAAATGGCTTTTTTCAGAATATTTTATACTTGCCTACTGCTCAGAAGTACATATGGTAGTTTGTTGGTATATAACAGGCAAAGCCTTTGTCCTGTGAAACCTATAAACTAGTTCATAAAGGTATTTAGATGTGTACTACCTAGATCTAATTCACTTGTATTTCATTTCATATGACTATTTATATGGATAGAAATAATACATTATTCAAATAGGTGTTTTATGAAATACAGTAATTTTGCTTCACAAGATTTTTCAAGAGAAGGTCAAAGCAAAACAACTACAGCATTCAACTAGAAAACTATGTTGTATATATAGTTGCATCACCAAAATAATTTCCCAAAACATGAAAAACTGGTAACTGCTGGGCTGGGTGCACAGTGCAGTTCACGTGAACACTCCAGCTTTCTTGTCACTGTCACCTCTCCTGCCTGTTGACGAGAGGGAGAGAGGGAGGGAGGGAAAGAGGGAGGGAGGGAGGGAGGGAGAGAGGGAGAGAGGGGCTTTAAAGCAGTGGCACAAGTGGGGATGTGACATGGGGATCCTGATGAATTGGGGAAGAGGGATCTTCTCTGGAAGTCATTTCAGAAAATATCACTTGGAGGAAATGAGTTGAAGCAGTGCAGAAGAATAAACTGCCATTCCAGGAAAAGAAAATACATGTATATGCATATGTGACTACTGGAAAGGAACTGCTTAGGAACAGAAACCTCCGTATCTGCAGTTACGCCGAGATATTGGTATTCGCTGGAATGTGATTCTACCTCTTTTGCTAGGGACTGGGCACCAGCCCATACTACACTGGTTGATGCCATCTGCCCTGCTGTCTTCAGGTAGCCGTGATTTTCTGTGCCCTGTTTATGAGATGTCTGCCTAATTGCCTACACTGCATCTCCCCACATGTATCATATACACAGAATTTGTATATGCCTATTTTATATACACGCATATACATACATGCATGCATGCACACACACACACACACACACACACACACACACTTTACTCGGCCCCACACTACAAACAATGGAAGAAACTTGGAGTGAAAAGGGATACAACGTAGGTGCTATAGAACAAAATGTAGAGAGAAAAAGAAAAGTTGTCCAGGTGCAGGCTTGACACTGACAGTCCCCTCCTGTGTTCAAAAGTGAGTAAAACTGAATGTCTGCATAACTTGGAAAAGCTTCGGGAACAGACTTTGAAATGGGAAGGGAAACCAGGCCGGGGGGGAACTGGATGGAAGAATTATTTATTCTGATTGCTTAAAATTTTTCATATAGCTCCACAGCTCTCCTGCCAAGCACCAAATCTGGACTTTTCATTGGCATTCATATTCGCAGATGTGAAGATGGGTCAATTTAAACAGTTCTGTCTTATTCATGAATCACTGGCTCCATCACTGATAATTATAAATTAATGCAAATACATTCAGGGCCAACTCCGCAGGACGGAGTAGACAGTTAACACCCGCAGATCAGCAGATTTGTTTCTACTTCGTTTAAAAATCATAACTTTGGCTAAGTAAATTCCCATAAAATTTCAAACAACTGAAGTTTTGGTTTTTCAGGGAAGTGGTTGTATTTTGGTGCAAAACTCACCTAAAATGACTAGATAATCTGTTTTTCCTATTCCTCTTTTGCACTGTAATTTAATGTTTTGAAATAACTCAAATACAGTACCTTAAGGAAAGCAATTATTAAAACCTGTGATTTCATGGGTAAGTCTGTGTCTTCCAAGAAGAAATCCAAGCTTAGTAAAAATCAGTTTCAGAAACGGAGCTATTCATTTACCTAAAATTCTTAGTGCTATAAACCAAGCCATAATTTTAGATTAAGCTGAAGTGTGGGTAAACACCACTAACCACATTGCTGAGGAGCAAAAAGGGACATCAAAGCTAATAATAGCTGACACCGAGATGGCTAAGGCGAATGTGCTTGTTTTTTATTTCAGTCTTTGGAGCAAAAATAAAGTGTTGCTCGTAGGAATAACAAGACTACCAACAAAAGAACAAAATCTTGGAGTGGCTTTGGGAAAGTGCCGGCTGAGACTGCAACAGACATTGCAGCTGGGAAAGCGGGAGAGAAAATAAGAGGAAGGCCAGGAGGTAGCAGCGCAAGTCCTCGGGGGAGGAAAAAGAGAGGAAAGGAACCACATCCTTGGAAAAAAGGTGCAAAAACCTTTTTCCCTCCAACTGCTACCAAATGCTTGAAACCCACTACTACAGTGAGACTGCAGTAAGAGCTCTGGCAAGAACACACACAGGTTTAAGGTGAAAATATATATACATATTTGCTATACAAGCTTTTTGAATATACTACCAAACTTAAAGGATTTATTTTTTATAAAAAAGTTCCATCCTTGCAAAATCTATTTTTCCATTATTTCTCTACAATTTAATCTTCAAATGGTAACTTGCCATTACAACCGTGGACCTCAGAATGTTCTGATGGGGACTTCCCAGACAGAATATCAAGCACAGCTTTATCACTGCAGTTTGTAAAACATAAAACAGACATTTGACTTATTTAAAGTGAGATTATCTCTTTGACTGCTATGAATATGGGCTTATAGCTGCTCTCCTTTAGAAGCTCAGGTTAAGGAGTCCGTATTTATTGGTGTCATTGGGATAATTGCATTTGATTTTCTTGCTGGTTGCAAGAGTTGCCAGTAACCATTTTATGATCTGACCTAACATACAAAAGATTAGCAGAACGTGACTTGGCGAGCGGCAGTTTAAACACTGCCTGCAGCCCATCTCATGCTTAAAAGAGGTAATACATTTTTAAAATAAAACTCCAGAGATTAAATGCTGGCCTCCTTCCTGCAGGGAATGATTCCAGGATAAAGTCAAGATATTGTCCAAAAAAAAAAAAAAAAAAGTAATAACGTAGGGAGTATGAAGAGCTCTTATGTCGGACAGGAACAGGCACCCAGCTGGCAAACACAATCATCACTGGAGATTAACACAACTCCAAGATGCATTGGTTTAACACAAATCTATTTTCCAGCGCTGGGCCCTGACGAATGGGGGGACACAGACGCACTGTGACATGTCGGGTGGGGGTTACATTTGCAGATCCCTCACACGGGAGCTGAGGTCCAAGGCTGGCACTGGGCCCTGATGAAGGGGGAGGGACACAGTCGCACTGTGTCAGGCTGGGGTGGGTTCCATCCCTTGGATCCCTTGCGCAGGAGCTGAGGCTGGCACAGGCCCCTGAGGCCTCCACCAGCGCCATGGCCGCACACCGCCATGCCCAGGGCGCCAAAGCACAGGGGACCCTCCATTCCCCTTCTACCTCTTCCCTTCCTCAGCAGCTTGAAAGGCTGACATGGCACGTGCTAGAGGCAGGAAGGCTTCGGTGGCACTGCTGGCTTGAAGGACTAGCACAGTTTCATCCCACATGCAGTGGGCAGCCTCTACAGGATGGTCCTAGATGCTCCCCTGGAATTTAATCCCCAACATTGGCCCAGAAGGGCTTTCTCTTCCCCTTCCTTTCCCTCTTTTTTTCATGTTGTTCACTGCATCCCAAGGAAAAGGAAGGAAAGATAACTGGGATCTTTCAGATCTTTCAGTCCAGTTTCACATATTAAATTACTACAAATTCAAGCAAAACAGATATTTCCATCACATTTGTCTCAAATATAGGCAACAATCTCAAGAGCTTAAAACACAACAAAGTTCCAAGGTAAATATGGTGCTGCCAATATCATATTTCTGGAAACCAGAAAAAGAAGCCTGGAAGTCTGGGATTTTGAAGAAAATATTAAATCAGTAGTTACTAAGGTGAAGTTTTTACTCATGAGAACTCGACCACCCAGCCAACTCAACCACTTCAGGCAAAGCTGATATGGTAGAACAGGTAACTAGTAACTCCTGATCCCAGCAGGTCAACTGTTTCTCAGCTGTCCCACATTTTTGCACAAACATTGCCACTTATTATTTGCCAGAAAAAAATGCCTTCAAAGTGCCAAATAACTAAATTTCTACTACTGCCTTGCCTATTCCTAGAGAAAATAAAATTCCTGTAAACTTCCTAAACTAGCCACAGCTGAGCAAACTACTCTAGTCAGTCCTGTCTGGAGCATGGGTGTCGGACCGGACCATCCATGGAGGTCACTTGCAGTCTCAATTACTCTGTGTGCCCAGCTCCAGAGCTCCCACTCTAGTCTGTGAATACAAAAGACTCAAATAGGCATCTAGTGCCACTTGAAACAGTCTGAAGTGTTCAGGATTATCTGCTGGGGTGGGCCAGCATGACATATCTCGGGGGAACCCTCACACCAGCAGGACCAGCAGGAGAAGGGCAGGTGAGATGGGCAGAGAGCACCTCGGCTGGCAGCAGACACCAGTGTTTAGGCAAATTAATGATCTCCAAGTCACTACAGTGACTAGAGCCTAGACATGACTGCAGTCTCCCTAGAGCAGGAACAGCCTGAGCTGATTTTCAGACACTGTTATATCTGAATCAAAGGCACCTAAGTGATAGGTTCTTCTGTGCAGACATTTTACAGTCTAGGAATTTTAACTCTTTTTTTCTGACATACACTTGTACTTTTAATTCCCTAAATTCATCATTATAGCTCATAAACTAGAAGTATAAAAGAAAACAGAGCTTTCTGCTTTCTACTATCAATCTTAACACCTCAGAGGACCTCAACCATCATTAAGTTTTCTCGTGGGTAATCTCTGAAGTATCCTATTGAGGAGAACTGACTGATTGGAAAGATCTAGGAGGGTAAAATTCCTAGAGAGTAGCTCACCCCTTTGCATCCTGTGGTTGATTTCCATTTCAGGCTAAAGTTTAGCCCGATGGGAGAGGCAGGACTAGCAGAAAGCCCAGGAACAGCTGTCTAGAACTGGCACAGCTGAATCAACATCCTCAAAATTGTTTGCACTGCTTTGAGCTTGAAAGGAAGGAAGATCTTTTTGCTGTATCTTCTTGTTGCTCAGTTGGGAATGTCTGGACCTCCACAGATTACATTCACAAGTATTTTCTGAGCACTTAATACTGTTTTTCAGTGAAAAATTGAAGAATTGATGACTTGATCTAATCCTTCTTAACATTTTCAGAAAAATATTCAACAGCTTGACTGGATGGGGCTTTTTATTCTGTATTACAGTATTGAAACATTTAATCTTTCATATCTTTTTTCATCCATCTTTCATCAGAAAGTCAAATTATTTTCAAGTTGGAAAAAAAACCCTCCCTAGATCTGCAAATATGAATGGTCACTGCTAGGAAATAACACGGCAGGTTTTCAAATCCTTATATTTCAGGCCAAGTACCTTTGCCCCTTATGGATCTTTAATTTCTTGGAGTTTCAAATCAAAATCACTAGTCTCTTGGGAAGTCTCTGGCCACTGCCTTAATACAAAAAGCACATGATGACATTTTAATATGCAGACAAAGATGAGGCACAAGGAACAACAAGCTCTAACCATCGGGTCTTGACTTTTCTATATGTCCGTGTCAGGCACCTGCTTAGCCAGTTTCTTGTCACTATTCCAGCTCTCACTCAATTCCAATTTTCTAGCCTTCATTGCTACAGCTAAAGTTGCTAAATTCTTTAGTTCTTCCTCTTAACACCACAACCAAAGTCCACTGAGACTAGTAAACCCATTCACTGATTTCAGTGCATCTCGTATGAAGCTTTAAGGTTTTTTCTTCCACAGAAGGAGTTGGTCAACTGCTTATCTTGGAGTTTATCCATCAGTTGTTTCCCTTGCTTGGGGAAGTAAATGCCCTTTATTCCAAATAGGAGCTGCTTGCACGCATCTGTGACTAAAGAGCGTTTTCTCACCTCACTGAGATGTGTAACTCTCCTTCTGGCTGCTTCTGGGCGTTCAACAAGTGCGCTGCTGCAGAAAGGTCTCATACTGAGACTTCCAAGTGTAAGAGAATACTGTTGTAAATTAATAAATATGCTTGATAGAGTTATCTAATTGGAGTAACACTACATAGCAAGTTACCGTCTTTCAACAGATAGCGTAACAATGGGTTTGGGGTGACTGACCCTCATCCCAAAGCCTGGAGCTGGAAGGCTTTTCTTTTCTGAACACTGATGAGATTATGAATATACAGTCTGTACACTGCATTCCATTTTCCAAAAGCAAAAAAAAAAAAAATCTTATATTTTATTTTAATAGCATAAGTGACCAAAACTCAGTATTTTTATATGCTTTTAAAATATAAACAGAAATTTAGACACATCACACATCATTAAAACCCTGTCTTTAGAACATGTTCTTACAGTTAAGCAGTGCTGAACACTGGCTTAAAAATTGCACTGTTTCAATTTATTCAAACAATCAGTCACATAGACAAGGTTCATGTTCAAGACAGAAACTTTAAATGTCCCAAAAGGCAATTCAGAAAACGATGTTTTCCCCATGGTGGTTCTTAATTCTTTTTAAGAACTGTAGCATACTGCTTTTGCAGTATGCGGCATGCTTTGAGACGTGGAATAACATGGGAAAGCAATACACTCTTATAATTCCAAGTAATATATGGAAGCAAGGCTAGAGGTGCTTTTCTTTTATCATGTGGCAGAGCTTCCAAGCAAAGCCTTGTGCAATGCAAAATAATTTTAGGCAATGTTAGCAAAAAGATTAATGAGATGGATTTCATAGGGGAATTAAATTATGAAATCTAAAACAAAAAATCGTAATCAGGAATATAGATCACAAACTGAACCAGTGTGAAACAGCTATTTAATTTTAGCTTTCAATTTTCTATGAGTTGAACAATATTGACTTCTTTATGATTTCTATTTCTTTACATTAGTGCTCCCAAAATAAAATTACTTAAACACATATATAAGACATATTTAAAGATGTTACTTTTCAGGTATTTTCTCTTTGCAAAAACACACACACACCAAAAAAGAATATTAAAAAAAACCTCCAAGTCTCTTTGAGGTCAGTAGAGTCCTACAGGATACTGTGGTGGTTTGGTCAGGGTTTAAGCCAAATTTAGTCATAAATTTGATGCTGTAATTGTTTTCTTCTACCTGATTTTTTAGACTGTATTATTTCGAATTAGGGGATTTTTTTGAAATGTGCTTAGTGTGCTTCACCATTCTACACAAATTTCCTAAACGACGAAGGACTAAAATAGTTGTACTTAGAAGAAAACAAGTGAATTAAAAGATAAAGGAGATTCTTCTTCAGGCTATACTCGTAGAAGGTTTATTTTTCTCTCCTCACCATCCCTGGGTCTTTCAGACCATCTGAAATTGAAACATTATGCTTTTGCCTCTACAGTACTATTTTATCTGTAGTCTCATACTGTCACTATTGTACGTAACAGAACTGCGTTCTTTAGTTATGGTCTTGCTAACTTGCTACTACTGCAGGCTGTCTGCAAGTCCCGTATTATATCTGAATGAAGACTTTGCCATTCTTCACACTACTTTCTATAGCTTTAGAAGAAAAACTATGTCAAACACAAGAGGAAGCAAGGACCCCCAAGAGTGAAAGGGAAAAAAATAAAGAAGCTTCAACTATGGAGGAACCTGGAAGATACGGTGTGATTAACTACAGTAAGGTACAGCACAATAAGGTAACACCAGCTCTAGCTGAATCATTTCACTCATCAAGGAGAAGAATTATAGGCCACTAAGCAACAACTTTCTAATAAAGTTTAGCCCTGTCTTATGCCAAGCAGCCAAAAATCCCCTCGGGCTGCGTTTGTGTCGCCCGCCCCAGTGCAGCACTGCTCCTGCATTCCCACTGGAAGACACATTTTCACAACTCCTTCTGCTCCTAATGCAGGTATTTTTTGTCTTTGCAACTTCCATCACATGTAACATCTGGATGTCCTTATTTTCTAGTTGTTTATATAAGACTTTGCTTAAAACCTCCCTGCTTTGTAGCTAGAACTTTGGTTTTTGCCCTGTATCTTAGTTCAGCGCTGCATGGTTGTATAGTACATCACCTCTGAAACAGCACGAAGAGTAATGCACATGTGTGCTTTCTAACATAATGTATCTGCCAGTCACGTCAAACGCCACGTCAAGTCAACACGGCATATGTAGTTATGCAAAAGGTAGAATAAAGCCAGAAATGGGCACAAGAAATTAGCTATGTAAGAAACAAAACAAACAAACAAAAACCACAAGGAATAGCTTATAAAGGGATGATAAGGTATAGCAGGTACATTAACACCGGCCAGGTCACATTCTTTTGCAAAGCACAGTGCAGTCTAGATCCTGCTGCACAGGCTGGAGGGCCTTCAGATCCAGACCCTCAGCAGGATGCACTGGTTATTGGTTAAGAATGATCACAGAAATGATCAAGAGTAACTTTCAAAATAATGGAGAAATCAGAAAGGATGGATTCAACAGAGATGAAGAAGAGCAAAGATTATCCAAGCTAACAGACCCCCCATCCATGTTAGTGGAAACCTTTATGATGGGCATGTTGAAGAGATGCAGGCTACAGGACTGAGCAGGTATGAACGGGATAATGCTTGGGGGGGGCATCTCCAGAACAGATTCCAAACCTTCCCCTGGCATCTGCAGGCAGTCCCCTTATACAGTGTCCCACTTCCTGACTACTAATAATAATAGTAACCACCATCTACGTAAAGCACCTACTTGCTGCCACAGCCACATTCACACATCAACACAAATTCCGCATCTAGTGACTACAGCCTGAACAAGAGCATCATATAACATAGGATAACAATTCAGGAAAGCAGAAGTGCAAGGATTTTGGAAGAGGAGAACAGAAGAAAGAAAAGTTTTTTTCAGATATACATGACAAAAGAAAAGTTGCATGTGAAATTAAGGTTTAAAGGGAAGAATCAGTTGAGAGAAAAACTAGACTTGAAAAGGTAAGAAAGGAGTGGCCATATGGCATGTAAGAACATAAGGAAGGAGTGAGCCAATATACAGAACACTAGTTACATAGCATTCTAAAGCTATTTAAAACACCTTTTTTAAAAAGTATAATAAAAAATAGAAAGAAATGAAGCACACTATTGGATGTTAGTTTGTCATACTGGCAAAGCAGCTTTTGAATGAACTATAGACCCAAAACATCCATTCCTACGTGCGTGGATTAGATTCAAGATGCATTTGCCAAATGCAGTGTCAGGCATGAGTCAATCAAGCATCTACTGCCACCTGAGATGCCCAGAGATGCCCAGGACACCCAGCTGAACCATAGGGACAACAGTGCCCTGCTAGAGCTTCCACGGATGTGATGGCGCAGGAGTGGCTGACTTGGCAGCCAAGCACAAACTGGAAACAGGGGAACTGTTTTTTCTGAAAGGCTGGAGGTTCGGGTTTCAGGACGTCAGTTTGTTGTTTTGGGGTTTTTTTTTGTTATTGTTGTTGTTTTGTTTTTTAATTTCCCCCATTCCCTTCACATTTCAGCAAGGCTGCCCTCTGGTTATGGGGCTTTTGTTTGGTCTGGAGGCTACAATAGATGGATGGATTTGCAACTAAAATACGAGCAGATAAATGCAGTTCTAGTAATTTCTTTAAGAAGAGTAACAGATGTGAAAACATTTAAAAAATATAGGAGTAAAATAAGCATAATTTCCATTAAAATGTTCTAGAGATTCCAGATTTGTCTGAACATATTTTCACCAAGCAACACACAAATAAAAGCAGCAGTTCACTTGGAGCAGACAGTGAAGATGTAAGCCTTCACTAAAGCAAACAATTCACATGGCTGTTCAAGGTTATGATTCCTCCAGTTTTCTTATATACCGAATACATGAATTTTGATCACAAAATGCTGTTTGAAATTACTCAGTGGAGAATTATACATTAGCACTGCACTAGAACTCAGTAATAGAAACCTCTCAACTCTGCCATGTAATTTGCTGAAGTTTATACCGTGCTCCCAAGAATCCAGGATTTCTTTTAAGCCTTTTTATTTTTATTTTTTATTTTTAAAAAAACAGTGCATCTAACATAGAAATGAATATCAAGATCTCTTTCAGCATAATTTCAAAGCACAGCAAACACTCGAGCAGATGGGAATAACAACTTCACAGCAACGTTAGCAACTTCATGGGCTATTCCTAGCCACTATCTCATCCCTTCTTTTCTACAATAACCAGAAACCACAACAACAACCACCACCACCAACTTCTACATTTTACAGTTCATGCTTCCTTAAGGAACGTCCTTTCATGATGGAGAGCGATAATTCAGAATTGCTAAGACAGACAACCCCATAGTTGTTAAGATCTTCCACCTGCCTTCTCCAGCTGAATGAAATTTAGAGTTTGTGCTCTGTTATGAAAGCTACGACTGGCAAAAGCTTGTAGCATCTCCATCAGCATCTTACTGGTTTATACTGTGGTGCCATCTCTTATCTTCAAACAGCAGAAAGCAAAAGCAGAGAAGCTTCCACGTGAGATGCATCCTACTCTATCCAGAACACTCAACACATCCTCAGGTACCTTCTGTTTCTCTCAGACCACTCCACAGGACTTCAGAGGCAATACATGTAGGCAGGCGGGCAAGACCCAAGTCACGACAAAGCCCATGTGTATGGTTTACAATAAAGCTGCTTTTCAACGAGCATGGAAGGGATGAGCAGCTACACATCACCAGTTCCCTGTCACGCTGCCCCAACGCGTGCACAGCCTTGATCCAAACTGTCACCAGTGAAAAGCCGAGGAACCATCTACCATCTCTGCCCAATTGACTCGCATGTCATGAATGTGCTGTAGAGGCCACTGAAGAAGAGATGACGTTTTCACTCAAGCACCGAAGAAAAATGAAAGGGATGAAGCCCCTCAGTCAATAAAACCCAGTGACTGCGCACTGCGCAGCGCAAACTCCTTGTGGCTAGCTCCCTAATCCATCACAACACCGTTATTTCAAGGTATTCTTCTTTACCCCAATATTGCTCTGGATTTACAACAGTCCAAATTAGAAGAGCCTAACTTCTTAATTCCACAAATGAACTTGTAAAATATGCTTCAAGTCTTATAAGTTACTCTTCATCATTCTCATTCCTATCACCCACTGCCCTGTACTACTTGTTAACAGGTGATTACTTCTTTTCCACAAGGAGTAGTTATTAAAACAATACAGAAATTTTTAAATCAACAATCAAAATGAAAGTGAAGGTCATTATAACAGCTAGTAAGACGTTCTTCTATGCAGTTCTGAACTTTATGAAGAAAAAAAAATTCTTGGCTTTCTTGCCTATGGAGGGCTGGGCCACTTCGAAGTGACACCAGTGATAAAAGAAGATATCTGCTTCTTTGCTGACTAGCTGCACCACAGAATGAACAGAAACAAGAGTGAAGAGAGAATCCTCTATTGCTGATGAATCATTTTCTGTCATAGGGAAAAGGAAAGACAAACTTCCAGAAGAGGAAACAGACTCAGACTTTGAGGCAACAAGAGAAGTTCCAAATCTGACAACAAATTTCCTCTGCAACCATGGAGTTTTATCCCTCAGTATTGCAACTGTTCTTCTAAAATAAGAATGTTTCCCATTCCTTTCTCCATTTTATCTGCAAAAGATGCATGAAAAATGCCTACACGGATGCAGAGATGAGCACAGTGGTATCAGTATTTAAGAACTGTAATTGTGCAGAAACAAGATCTATGTTTACATTATACTGGTCACAGAACAACACCAGGGCCTACAGCAATGATCTCCACTCCTCTACCCCTTTATATATTAGCCAAACAAATTAGGAAGTACTTCACAGTTTTCAGAAACTTGTAAGTGATCCAAAAAGCCTTAGAGTAGCAATTAGCTACAATGAAAACTTGTTATTTTGTGTTTGAATGCACAAACATTTCCCTCTGTTTTGATGTTGTACAAATTAACCCAAACAAAAAAAAATGGTGTAAAAAATGCCAGCTGTCCATGTGAAAGCACATAATTATGTTTGCTGTACTGACAGAGTATTTTATGAACAAATTGAAATTAACATTAGCAAAGTGGAAATTAACATTAGCAAATGTGGAAAATGTTGGATGCTTCTATTCTTAGTGCCAGAATTGGGTGGAGAAGGATGACCATTTAATGGATGGACAAACACTTAACATAGCTGTAATCACTATTCAATTCAAGTAAGAGCGTGGATAACATGATTTGAATATCACAATAATTTTTATAATATATGCTTATTTACTCTTGAGTTCAGGACAGTATCAAAAAGCCCTCAAATCAAGAAAAACACAACATTCAAATACGGTTCAGTTTATTTCCCCCGACAAGCACTACTATGGACTAGTGAAGAATAACACCCTATTAAGATTAAACAGAGCATTTTTTTTTGTTTTATACTGACTTTTAAAAGAAAGATAAGTGATATTAAATACTGTGATAGGAAATGGAAGCAGTTGAAAATTCAAACAAATCACCTTTAGCAAAACAGAAAAAAAATGCATTTAATGGCATGGTTGAAATGCAACTTGTTCCCCAGCTGTAAGCTAACAACAACAAAAAAACCATTAAATTCTAGCCTTGGCATAGTTGTTAAGCACATTCTAGAGCTCAAATGCTGTATATTGTGCTAGAACTGGTGCTTACTGGTGCTTATGAACCTGCTCTCATCTGTACTGGAGCAATATCTGACAAGCTTGGGCCCCGAACAACTACCTTTAGACTGATTTTCCTCCAAGGGAATTTTGTTGGTGTCTTTTAGAAAGGGTAAGGTCTCCCTCTTAGCTTCACAAAGCTTCGGCCTTTCTCCTCTGTGCCCTCTGTTCCAGGCTGAGCAGCATCTGAACCCATCATTATTTTTCTTTTAAATTTATCACCTTCCTACATACTGGCACACACTTAATTCTATCACTTCTAGACTTCGCTAGAATTCACGGTGCTTTTCACGCAGCATGAAGGGTATCAAGCAATTCTGAAACTAACTTTTGAGTTTTTGAACGATAGAATATCTGAAAGGTTTTAGCCCCAAAAGTCTATCTTCTGGATGTCCTGATGTTTAGGATATTTTTCGTCTAACTTGAGCTTAGGAATGCAATGAAAGAGCTGTTGGCAAAAATGCAGGATATTCAACTCGAGTTCTGTTTTGGTATGCTGCTTCAGGACAGCTTGACAATGCAGAACAATCTGCACGCTATCTAAGGATGAAGTGCACATTTCTCAACAGTGGAGCACCAACCATCTTAGGCAAGAGAAAATCTGGAATTGGAAGCTACAGTGGAACAACTCTTGGGGAAAAAAAAATAATAGGATTGGAAGACTCAATGATTTTTTCCAGCAAAGTGGAAGGCTTTGATGGAACAACTAGTGTCCAGTACGCAAACCAAGCCACTCACTGAAGGCTGCAGCTCCAAAGGGAGCATATCTTACAGGGGAATAGGGCTGAGGTTGCAAAAGGCACTTAGTGATTTAAGGAACCACCTGCAACTTAAAAGCTATGGCAAAAAATCAAGAGACCGGGCACAACTCACTCCTTGGAGCTTCACAGCAGCCAGTCCTGTGAGACTGAGGACAATAAAATCTACATAAGCTACAGGAATGTCCAGCAAAGACTCGGAACATCTTGGAAAAGAGACAGAGCACTGGGTTCAGGCTGAGGAAACACATGTAGCAAGTCTGCCACTAAAATTAACCCAGCAAACCAAGCAGAGAGATCACTGTAAATTCAGAAAATAATCACGCTCTGAAGTCCAGAAGACAAAAGGGAAGGTACAAAGGTGTTTGGGGACAGCAAACTGGGTAATGAAGCTTTGCCTAATTCAGCTGCAGCGGCGTGAAACAGCAAGTGAGGAGCACTCCAGGTGACCCAGAGTACATGACAGACAAGTCCAAGGGTGAAATGTTGACCAAAAACAAATTAAAAAAAAAAAAACAAAAAAAAGAAAAGAAAAAGAAATGAAGCAAACCTATATAAAAACACAAACTCACAACCTGTAATTAAATAGTCTCTTTTTTTGTAATCTTATGGAATTGATGTAGTCAAAATGCCAATCCACATCTTGCAAAGTACTGGAATAGTCTAAAACAGTTAGGTCATAGGTAGCAAACTGCTTTTGTATTTTGGGTGTAATGTAAATGAATTTTTACTATCCCTAAAAAAAAATAAGATTCAGTTGGATGTGTGGGTATCAAAATGTGACATCCTCATGGCAGTTTGTGCTAGAAGTGGTTGTAAATCCACTTGAGAAGATGCAGCAGTTCCAAATACATTCTTTAGAATTCAAAGAAAACATCCAGAGGAGCAAAATCCATAAATAATGTGGTCTCACATCAAATTCAGACTCTCCAGCCAATGTTAGTGAGGTAATGCTTATCACAAGATGGCTGGGAGGAGGAATTTTCAGCTACTGTATTAATTTAAGGTAAAGCACTCAGAACAAGATAAAATTGTGGCTTAGGTCTCCAAGATGCTGATTTCTCAGAACAAGTGCACTAAAAGGAGTACACAAGCAGCACTTGGTCATTGCAAATTGCAACAGATGTCCCATAATTTTTCAAATTAACATTATATTGAGGAAATCACCAAGGCTTACAGCATATGTCAAATATAAATTCAAATGGAAGGAAAAAGCCCTACTGTTGTCCTAGTAGAGAAAAAAAAAAAGATAAAAACACCACACAGTCTCTGGAGTCCTTGGGCGAAATTCTGGTTATGCCAATTGAAAGCAAACAAAAAAGCGACAAGAACTTGGTAGTTTTTCTAGGTGATTATTCTCCCTTTGCTGAGATAACCCCATGAAATGCTACTATGCAAAACATGATCCTGCATATCACTCTAATTAATCTGCTGCTCCCAACATAGCAGCAGTTTTACAGTAAGCCGCAGTTCAGAGATTCTGTTCAAGAAATGCAGAGGGAAGTAAGGCTGGAGATAGAGCAAAAATGAACCTTCCCAAGTTACATAGGAAATAACATTAAAATGAAACTTCAGTAGCTTCCAGCCCCTATCTGGGCTTGGCTGTGACTCTGCTCAAGCCAGGGACAAGGCTACAGCACGTGACACCACCTCTCTATGCCAAATCCTCGTTTTCCTGAGGAAAGAAGGACAGGCAAATGAGAGGAGAGAGCAGAGCAACGTATTCCAGCTGGTCCTCTGACTTGCACGGGCAGCGAAGGCCGGGCAAAGTGCTCAAATCTGCTCATCCTGAGCCCTTCTGAGAGGCCAGCAGCTGGTGGTGGCTGTGGGAGGAGCTGTGCTGGCTTTTGGATCAGGTTTCCATTACAAGGGGCATTTATCTTTAATTTGGGGGAATATGTCAAAACAGTTGGAAACTCAAATATCCAAAGGTTACCGCTTTGGTACAGAGGTACACAAGACAACAAGATACATTTCTTTCTTTCAAGAGTCAACCTTGCTGAAATATGCACTATCTTGAGAATATACTCTTCATTTCATTCCAGTGTTCAATCATTCAAGCCAATATTAGCATTTTTTACACAGATTTATCTACATACTAGGACAAAAGGTTACGACCTAAAAGCATGAAAAATTAAGATGGAAGGGAAGATTTTCCATGAGCTAATGCACTCCTCTCATTCCTGTATTAACTACAATAATTGCTTGGGTAGAAAAAAATATCTTAAGTAATTACCTCCTAATATGGACATGTATAATAGTATACAGTATTATAAGTTTAGTACAGTGTGCAGACTAGCGCTACGTCCTTTCAGACTAAAAAAGGAAATCTTTAGTTTAACTTTTATTCTCTCATCTTCCTTGTGTTGTTCTTACCTTCACTTTGAGGTCTCCCTCCCAACTGTTCCTCCCCTTTCCTAGGGATACACCAGCCAATCATTTAACTTCTTTTCCTCACCATAACTGGGCCCTGAAGCTGCTGACTTGAATGCCAGCTCAAGGCTACCCAAGATGGGAAAAAATTAAAAGTCTCTCTCTCTTTCTCCTTTTTTTATTCAGCTTCTGCAGATAGGAAAGAAGAATAAAATAGAACACAAGCTGCCAAGGGTGGGAAGTTCACCAGTCAACCTTCCAGCTTAGAAG
>JAUBOD010000336.1:338943-389542 GCA_032353885.1 Nothura maculosa
CCGCCGCCCCCCCCCGCAGTGAGCGGCCCGCGCCCAACGGCCGCCTTAACTAGGGAGGCGGGGCCCGCCTCGCCACGCCCGCGCGCTCCCATTGGCTGCGGCGCGGGGGGCGCTCTCCGTGGTGCTGAGCTGGGGGCGGGGCTTCCCGGGAGGGGCGGGGCTACTCGCGGGGCGGGGCGAGGCTGAACCCAGGTTTGTTTTTTTTGGGGTTTTTTTCCCCAATAAAAGAGAAGATGGTTACAATGATACACACAGAATACACGTAAACCTCCAGCTGCCAATCTGCAGTGCTTCCTGGACAAAAATATAGTGTATGAGGGCTGCGCTCTTCCCTGGGAAAGGGAAAAGAGTCTGGTCGCCACGCATGTGAAATGCTCCAGAGGCGGCTAATGAGCCTCTGGTGATGGAAGTGGCTGATTTAATTGGCAATCAGCTTTCATTGGTTGTGGGGATGAAGGGGAGACATAAGTCATTACGAAAAAAAAGACTAGCATGGAATAATGGCATTTTGTTAATAATTTATCCTGTTCCATTTTTTTCCTCCTGTGGAGCTCGCCACTTAGCAAGAAATGCCACTTGCTGCACAGCTCAGGGCTGTCTCACTGGGGAGATCCACCATGTCCTCATGTCCCCTTCAGAGCAGGTCAGAGGGGTCCCTCACTGCCCAAACAGAAAGGACTACTAAGAAGCAGCCTCTCCGTGAACATCTCTGAGGTGAGAACTGAGCCATCCTTACACTGCAACACGGCTGGCAGCCTGCAAGACTTGCTCTGTTCTCAAGTATATGAAAGTAAAGAATTCTGATGGCCTTTCCATCAAGAGTGCTATAAGAGCGGGGTCACTTGGTGTAGTTGCACTCATCCTCCCTCGCTTGTGGGGAGTCTTGGTTCAAACACCTCTGTGTATATGGAGCAATGGGAAGGGCTAAGCCCATTGAACGAACTTTTTCTGGCCAAGGGAGTACAGAAAGGGCTTCTGTGAATATCTTTTTTCAGCAGAGCAGAAACAGGCACAAGTTTTCTGTCTGTTCCATTTTCAAAAGTTATAAAGTTAAATTGACTTTCAATGATAGTTAGGCTGCAAAGCCATTGAGATGTTTTTCTAAATTTTATCTTAGACCTCATTAAAAAAAAGTCATTAAAATCTGTCAGACAGGAAATATAGACCTCTAATGACATCAAGCATGACTTCATTGCTAGTTGGAGATTGAATCTTTTTTCATAGCTACTAAAAACCAAAGACACATTTTACAACTTTTTAGTTTGAAGTGACAAGCCAAATTAAAGTTTATCTGTACTATATTTTATTACTAAGTCTGATAATGAAGCAGATCGCAGCACACAAGATTATAGCTTATTTGAAGACAGGCAGGTAGCAATCATTTTTTCACTACCAGCTGAACATACCTCCCCTGTACTATCACATAGCAGTGAACTCAAGAGGCAGCCTAAGCATACTATTGGAGGAAAAGCTCTAAAGTTTCCAAATGCATATTTTGAAAATTATAGAGTCCACGGAGAATATGCAGTAGAAGGAATGACCATTGTGCATGTGCTGACAATCAGTTGTTCTTTTGAAGCAGCACGTTAGTCATGATGATAAGTTAGATGAGTCCATTTATCTATGTGTGTGTGAGTATATCTAGCCCCGCACACACCAGAGATCAGGTTACTTAAGGGTTTTCAGTTTCAGAAAGTCCGTCTGCTTTCAAATTTCTTCTGTTTCACCCGTTTTAGCTAGGGGTAGAGATTATATGAGCTCCTGAATTGACTATGGGTCAGAGCAAAATGCCTAGGGAGTGTCTCCCCTCAGCTGTATTAACCGTATCCTATCCTTAAACTGGAATTCACAGTATTTGGAATAAAGAAACAGCAACACGTATGTAAAGAAGATGGAATGTCCCCACCTCCCTTTCTTCAGTATGATTAATTCCTTCTTGGGATAATGCCTGCACATGGATCCTGTCTGGCCATGACTCCCTCGTCTGTGAATCCCAGTCCTGGGGCCGTGCTCCTCTGCAGTCTGGTAGTGGGACACCTGGATACACGCAAGCTGTCAGTGCAGAACTGAATTCCACAATGAGAACATTTGAATGAACAGCCCAGAAAGGACATTCACTTCAGCAAATACACAAATCACTGTAGATCACCTTCTGAATAGTCACTGTGCACAGAAAAAAGACTCAAGTATTTTATCCAAACCATAGTGGATTGAATTCAGTGGAAACATCATGACATCTATAAATTTAGGATCTCTCCACTCATACAACTCAATAAGCACTAATAGACTTAAATAGAGATGAATCATACAGATTAGTCTGTAGTCTATTCATCATATAAAACATCTTCATATAAAAAAATATATCATCCCAAATGTTCTTGTTTCTCTTAGTTGTTTCTAGATTTCAAGCTCCTCAGACCAGGTAGAGACAACAAACTTTGTAAAAAGTTCAAGTCCTCCTGTGTATTCAGAGAATACCCAGGAATTCCAGAGAGTCTAAAGAGATGGGCAAGAATCTTCTTGATAGGAAGCAAAATAATGTCGGGGTACCATTATACTGTTAACCACAAGTTATGGAAAGCAAACTTATTATACCTGTATTACTAAATCAGAGAATCTCATGGACATATTTGCAAGTAAGTAATTATCATTCTTAAACAGCTAAGAATAGTTTTTAAGAAATGGTACCAACATGATAAAAAAACAGGTATGATGAAGGTACAAAGAAAGAAGATACATGATTTAGAATAATTGAGTTATGGTTTCCAGACTTTTGTGACTCTTCCTGGGCTAATCATTCAGCTTATATTTGAGTGGTAGCTTTTCATCACAATAAGATACAGAAGTTTACAGTCTTCTCATCTAATTTTAGGGACGTAAAATCAGATCTCTAACTCTACTCCAGCCACCATAGACACTCTTTGCAATCAGGGAGATGAATAGGCTCTTCCAGCAGATTATTCATCTGACCTGCAGGTCATCATCTTCAGACAAGATGAGTCATCTTGTGCAGGATCTGATTTCCTTCCACTGAATATGAAGCCGGTAACAGATTAGAGTTGAATATGTGGTGCATAACAACATTAGCACAGATGAATTCCAACAGATTTCAGTAATGTATGACAATAAAGAGGCCAGAAGAGTTTGCCATTGTATAACAGATGATCGATCAGAACAACAACTGTTTAAAAATATGTATGGGATATTCATGGTAAAATTATGCAGTCACATAAAGGTAGAAAAGCAGACTGTATTTGAAATATAAATGATAGAATTTATTTGAGAAAAAAAGGAGAGAGATAAATTATCTGAAATGAAAGTAAATCTACAAATACTTGGAGAAAATATTATATTCAAGTGACAAGAACTGTTTAGTGAATACAAAGAATAAAAATAAAAAGATAAAATTTTATATGGGAAAACATCAATGGACGTAACAAGCTGCGTTTATCGTTTCATTTAGGAAGTGAACTTTCATCAGCCAAATATAACAAACGGAAACAACATTACATAAGCTGAGGGAGGCTGGTAGCTATTTATATAAGAAAGCTAATAATACAATATAATGCTATTATTTTTAATGCATTTGTAGCTTTTTCTCCAGTTTGTCTCATTTTAGTTTAACTTTTGTTCAGAGAATATTTCTCTGCAATTGATTATTTAGCAAGCAACTTGATTTTGTTAGCTTTATTTCCTTAAGAAGATTTCGATGGAGACAACCTTCTTAGCTTGCTTAGTTTATTGATGAGGCATTTAAAACGTATACCCAAGCAACAAGATAAAATGATACTTTAGTAAGACTGCAGCTGGTCTATTGCAATGCAGTGAAAAATAAAATGGACCAAATCCAGCATGATTTGAAATCAATGTATGATCTTAAAAACAGATATATAACCTTGGAATTCATACAAATTAGCAGTGATTGGAAAAAAACATCTTCCTTAAAAAGTTTAAATACACTTCATGAGATTAAAAAAATCACAAAGAGTTCTGTAATGTCTCTTGATGTTTCTTTTGCCAGTGTATACTTTTGTTCAGGAGGCAGCTGTGAATTAGTATTCATTACATTGTTACAGATATATCTGTTAAAAATAACAGAAATAATATCATGTAATTTTCAGTCTTACTTCATTAAATGGAATGTATTTTCTGGAAGGATTATTGAAAAATCTTAAGGATCTTAGCAGGATAAAAGATAAGATATATAACAAAGTAAAGGCAACTCTCTTGAAGATCAGGACAGTATTTTAAAATTGTAAGCCATGACAAAAACATTACAAATTATTTCAGTTTATTTCAACAAAACCAAGCATATCTGAATGGAGTTTCTAGATGAGTAATGAACAATTCTATATTTTTAGATATTTTTAGAATAAAAAACTATATAACACTCCTTCCTTTAAAGACTAAGTCCTCTGTTAAAATGCTTATATATTCTGAGCCTTTCTTTCTAGGTAAGAGCTTTTCATCTCATAAAATATTCTTAGGCCACTCTAAGTGTTATTTTGGACAAGCCAAACTTGTTTCCAAAATTGGCTTCCTCAAGGCCACAAAGAATTTCATGTTTATCCATTACATTTTGTGAGAGCCTGACAGCATGCTGCTCAGGAAACACTATCAAAATAAGATCAGTAGTTAGAGAAGGAAGCTGGACCTGTACCAAAATAATTTGACACCTTTATAAATCTGAGGTGTGATGGGCATGTGCTTCCATGTTTGCCTTAGCTCATGATAGCTCTCAAAGATGCTGTTGTAGCAGAAAATCATGGAGTAAAGTAGCAACAAATAAAAGTGACCTTACATTTCACCAAGGAAGTTTGTTTTCCAATGATCATGCCAATATAGTATTTCTAATACCAACATATGACAATAATAGTCAATAGTCAATGAGTTAATAGTAATGATTTAATACAACTGAATTCAAACATACTGCAATGTGTGTTTGTTTCAGAATACTAAAATTCCTATGTGCTCTATGTGCTTTGACATACACAATTACCAAAGAACTAAAAATTGTTTAACATATGCCAGTCCACCTAAATATACATTAGATGGGTCATATCAACCTACCAGATATCTATTTGATGTTATTTTTGCTAGTTTAGTCTTCGTTTAAGTCTGAAGTCTTGGTTTATATATTCCTTAAAAAAATGTTCTTTAACTTTTTAAAAGTGTATGAGGAAGGTTGTCATCCTCTTTGCTAGTTTAGTCCTAGTCCTAGTCCTTTGCTAGTTCAGTGTGAACCCAAATATTTTAGCTTTCAGGTCACAAGTCATTTCAAAACTTTTACCAAGTTTTTCCCTTTCTTCTTCAAAGTTACTAAATGTTCCCAGCAGTTTCTCTTTGGAGAATTCTACACTACTTAGTAATACTGTTTTATAGATAGTAGGTCTCTTACAGATTTGCATAATAAGCAGAGAGAGTCAGGAAATATCAGAGATGAAATTCTAAAAGGCAAAAAAAAATCAAGTTTGGGGGAAAAAAGTGTTTTCAGATTTGGACCAGCTCCAATAGTAGTAAGAATGAAAAAGTTATAAGCTTGGTAAATGTCGTTAAATCTGCTCCTAATAATGGAGTTTATTTGAAATTTGTGCCAGACCAAATGGATTTGCCTTCTTTCACGATCTGTGCTGTGTTAGACTCAACTATTGCAAAGCTCAGTTCACCAAAGGAACAAATGGATGATGAGTCATTCTTTTTTGGAATAGTGCATTAAGTGCATTCTCATCTTACTATTATTTAATTTGTCAAGTAAAATCATTCCACAGCACTATGGACTCCATGATTATATAAGCACTCCATGATTATACAAATTCGTAATGAGGAAATCTAAAGCATACATGAAATTTAAGCATACATTATCCAACAGTAATATTTAAGCACTGTCTCATTTAAATCACCATTAATATTTCTATGTAGTGAACAAAAAATAATACTATCTTCTGATCTTAATTTTGTAGGACTGTGTGTTTCTAATTGTGTACTTTTCCATCTCAAGTGCAGAGATTCCCTCTCAACCTTCTCTTCTCGAGGCTAAACGGGCCCAACTTGCTCAGTCTCTCCTCATTCTAGAGATGTTCCAGTTCCCTAATTATCTTTGTTGCTCTCTGCTGTACCCTTTCTAGGAGTTCCACGTCCCTCTTACACTGGGGAGCCCAGAACTGTACACAGTATTCCAAGTGTGGAATCATAGAATGCTTAAACCTCCATGGGCAGCCTGTTCCAGGGCTCCGTCACCCTCACAGGAAAGTTCTTCCTCACATGTAGTTTGAACTTCCCATATTTTAATTTATACCCATTAGTCTGCTTAGTCTTTCCTTGTAAGATAGATGCTCTAGTTCCTTAGTCATCTTTGTCATTCTACACTGGACCCTCTCTAGAAGCTCCACATCCCTCTTACACTGGGGAGCCCAGAACTGCACACAATAACTTCACATGCAGCCTCACCAGAGTTGAGTAGAGGGGCAGAATCACCTCCCTCCACCTGCTGGTAACGCTCCTCCTGATGCAGGCCAGGATCGCATTGGCCTTCTTGGCCACGAGGGCGCTGCTGCCTCATGGTTAACTTGGTGTCAATCAGGACTCCCAGGTCCCTCTCTGCAGAGCTGCTTTCCAGCAGGTCGACCCCTAATCGGTACTGGTGCCTGGGGTTATTCCTCCCCAGGTGCAGGACCCTGCACTTGTCCTTATTGAACCTCATGGGGTTCCTCTCTGCCCAACTCTCCAGCCTGTCCAGATCTCTCCAAATGGCAGTATAGTCTTCTGGAACTAATATATAATTAGATCTGCTTTTTAGGCATATTAAAATAGAAAGCTTGATGATTTTGAGAAAATGTCTTTAAAATAAAAATATAATTTTATTTTGTGAATTATGCAAAACTACTTTTATCTGGTCCTCTATTTGCAATTTTGTTTTTCATCCTTACATACTGTGTTTTAAAAAAATACTCGTTTATGACAATATCATAAAACATTTATTTTTGTAAACACAGAATGGACAGCTATTGAGCAACTTTGAACTAATTTCCCCAAACAGATCGGTCATAACATCAAAAGATCTGTGTACACCAAATGTGCCAATAATATTACAATGTTAATGGAATCCTTTAATGATTCCAGAAATTTTCCAGTTAAAGTGCACTGAAAAACAAGCACACACGCACAAATTGTCACATATGCTTTATTTATAATATTAAAATAACTATTTTTTTTTATTGTCATTTTGGCTTCCTCGCCCAAATGACTGTTAGCTTTAATATAAGTGTTGTCATTGGTAATAAACTTTGCATCAGGCCCAAGGACACTGCAGCAGATGTTTTCAGTCTGTTGGAACTGATATCACGCTGTCCAACAGTATTGCCTTCACACTGACTCTAGTTTAAGGTCTAGTTTTATGATCGTCTTTAAAACAGAAAGAGGAAGTGTATTTTTCTGTCATAGAAAAAGAAGCAGACTTTTCTGGAGAGTAACCTTATTCAAACACTTTCTTTTGGGAGTTTAAACCTTTGCCAAAAGAAAATGTTACTTCGTTAGACTGTTTCAGATTAGTCATTTGTTTTAAGGTATTTGTTTTTCAAGTAACCCCATATAATTTAATTCCTATTCACTCCTATTTCCACTGACATGTCTTTAAATTTATGTATTAGATGGCTGTTAGCATAGCTGTAAGTCATCTTGGCTGGTGACTTTTGTAAAAAGAAGAAAAAGAATAGCTTCATATCTCTCTTAATTCTTTGGAGAATAACAAATTTCTTCTTTCTTTTCTGTTTTTTTGTTAATGAAATATATGAAGTTCTTATATTTA
Source organism: Nothura maculosa (assembly GCA_032353885.1). Classification (NCBI taxonomy): domain Eukaryota; kingdom Metazoa; phylum Chordata; class Aves; order Tinamiformes; family Tinamidae; genus Nothura; species Nothura maculosa. The sequence goes on from JAUBOD010000336.1 coordinate 346,748, forward strand.
GTCTCTGCATTGCTGCCTTCTACTGAACAAACCTACTTTTTATTTTCTTGCTCAATTCTAATTTCAGAGAAATTTGTATACAGCATGTTTAGCTGATCAAAAGGAAATGCTAAATGTTGGATGTGTAATAGCAATGTATCTTTGCATCTTGTTTAACAGATCATTGTTTATATCTTTTTCTTCCAAAAACAGTGATTTCATTAATTAATTGAAATAAAAGTTAAATGGGAAGATGGGAGTATGAAAGAAAGAAGTCTATTAATGAACTGGCTACTTAGGTAGGTACTTAGATAGCTTTAAGCTATACCAGATGATCTATTGGCAATTACTCTTCGTGAGAGGGTAAAATATCTTACCTAAGGAGGTAAGATGGACACTCCTTTTTGGTGGATAATACAGTTTTCCTGAATCATTTGTACTAAATGAATGTACATATGTACCAAAATCCATAGTTATATGTAGGCAGATGATAGGACCTGCATGGTAAAATATCTATATCTGTTATATATAACTTTGCACCCATTGGGCAGAAACTTAGATGTACCCAAAGAAGTAGAAACAGTAGAAGAAGTTAACATTAGTATAAAATATTACCATTAGGATACATAATATCAGGAACATTAGAATAAATCCTTGTGTTTTTCTCAAAAACACCAGGCATTGAAAGTAAAACTTCCTTGATGAGCTATAGGACAAGTGCAGAGGACTGTTCCCACCAGCACCTTCAGCAGAGGGGCTATTTGTCATGCAGTCTGACAGGACTTGCTAGAAGACATTTTCCCAAAGTTTGTTACACGCTGGAGCTCCTATTTAACTGTTCTCCTGCTATTTTGATCCTGGTGGCCTTTTCAGTGGGAAGACTCTCTCCAGCTGCTGCCCCGTAGTCCACGAAGCACTGACTCGACAGAGGTTACTGACTGGACCATGGTTATGCTGGTGCCCACCAAACCCACCAGATGCCCTCTCACCGTGAGCATGGAGAGCCGTAGGTGCTCGTCCTTCTTTTGTGCATGCTTGGCAGGAACAAGTGCAAATGTCCCCACTTCCAGACACACCAGCACAGCATCTCCACAGCTTCCCTGAAGATCAGCCTGGAAGCAACACCCACACGCATGCACGGAGCTGGGCCTCCTCCCCAGGGCTGGCCTGACTGCAGGAGTCTCCAGCTGTAGCTCATAAGCTCAACATTTACTAGAAAATACCACACAGCACTGGAGTTTGCTAGGAATATCCACTTCCTTCCATCTCCCCAGGTGATGGCACTGGGCCTGTGGACCTCACATACCACAGGTCCTTCCCTGGTTGCTGGCATTAAGACTTTGTGGCAAACCACATGCAGAGAAGAGAATGTGTTTGCACAAAAAAAAAAAACACTAAAAATTAGGATTTTGTGAGTAGAGAGGCTTCAGGACAGGCTAGGAGCTGGTGATGAGATGCAGGCAGACCAGTATATGGATTGGCACTAGCTGACACTGCCTGCCCATCATACCCCCATAGCTCTTCATTTCTGCATTCTTGTCTTTGCTCCATCTCTCCCTTTCTCCACTATTGCCTCCTCCCAAATAAAAAGATTGATCTTCATTATTCTCTCACCCTCATCAGCCTCAGTTTCTCACTTGCACTCAAATTTGACATTTCCGATGCTGTTCCATTGGCTTGGATGCAGTATTATTGGATCAGGTAAGTTCTCCACATTACCATTGAGGACTAAAAGTCCAGAAATGTGTGAGTGGTGAAAGGAAATGGGCTGGCACTCATCTAAGTTGTTTGCTACAGCTCCATGCAAAACATTCACATGTATCATGTTCCTTTACATTGTGTTTGTTCCTGCTAAAGGCTGCTGGAAATTCAGCTTTGGGAGAAGCAATAGGCAATTACAGTGTTTGAGAGGATTCAGTGTGGGGTGCAGAAAATAGACCTTGCTTATACTCTCCATCAATACGGCTAATCATACTAGGGGAAAGGAAAATAATTAGGAGTCTAATAGACACTGCCATCCTGCTTTTGTGGACCTTCTTTTCAGTGCTTAACACTTTTTTGTTGTTGTTTCCTTTTTTTTTCTTTTCTGTTCTATGTTTTATTTTTAAAAAGAAAATGTAATTTAATTTAAGAGGTCATTGGTCTGACTATGCTATTCTTTTGACTTCCCCAGATACTATTAGTTTAGTCAATTACTATGTCTAGTTGATGCCCAGCTACAAAGAATTGAATAATTATATTTATGTCAAATTAAAGCATTCTAAGACCATATAAAAACAATTCAATAAAAGAGAGAGAGAGAGAAAAAAAAGGGGGAGAATTATCTGGTACCTTATTCAGGCAAAAGAGATGAACAGAGATTTATAGCTAAAATGGTCAGATGCCAAAAAAAAAAAAGGGGGGGGCTATTAGTTTAGGTGCCAAAATTACACTCCTTTGAAATTGTAGCAATCCGTTCTTTGAGGGAAGTCTATATACTTTCAGGTCTAAATTACGTACGATACAGCTTAAAAATTTCTTCCCTGGTTATACTCTATTTTGAGTTCGGTTTTTCTTTTTCGAATCAGTAACACCGAGTATGCTACAAAAAATAAGAGCATACACAGGGTCCCTCATATTCCTTGCATGTTTAAAAAGATATTGATAGGTTTTCTGTGTCTTTTTAAGTCTAGCAAAAGCCACTACCTTGGGTCCCATATTCTATTTATATTTCTTTTTATGCAACACCATTGGGTGTTGCAGGCCCAAATTATTCATATGCTATTTACTATATTCATATTCAAAAAACTTTTCCATCTGCCAACTATTGTAGTAGCAGTAAGAACTACTCCAAATGCTTGGAGACATGCTTTCTATTTGAGAGAGAAAAAATTGTAAATTCATCTGTTGCCAGCAATTCCAACAAAATTCAAGAGCCCTCATTTTATGAAAGCAAGCTGTAGTTCAAAGAATATGCCTAATGTCAGTGACTATGAATAAACCACTTAAAGAGTCATTTTGCAAACCTTCTACTCCAGCTGACTGTAGTACCACCAACACTGCAATGCAATTGAAGAGAACGACCCATTTTTGCACAAACTCAGGTTCCTTAACTGAAGATTTTCATACCTTACAGCCAAGGCTAGCCCCTCACACAGCTCTGTGAAAGTCTATTTCCTCATTGAAATTCTGGAGTCATGGTTGATCACACATTCAAGATGATAAGAGTCTATCCTGCAGAGTGGAACTGCTTTGCTCAGAAGTGTTATTGTTAGATCCTGTCACAGAGCTAGCATTAACATGTCCTAAGATTCTAGTCAAGGCAAAAGCAAGCTTTTTCTGAAGCATATGATATTGGAGGAGTTGAATTGAAGCCTAGAAGAAAAAATATACCTCCTCCATCACTAAAACACGATTAGGAGATTAGCTTATAGGTAAAAGCAATTTTTCTTTGCTTTAAACCACAGACTGTGAGACATTTTTAACTGCTTAAAATCTTAAGTCAGACAGTAGCTAAACTGGATACTGCCAAAACACCATTTTTTTTCAAGGTGTTAAGAAAAGAGATGTCTTGAAACCTGATTAAACCTGCGGGGGACTAGAAGAGAAGCGAAGACTGCATTTTTCCTTTTTGGAGTGGCAGGATTTCTCACTAAAAAAATACTGCTGGCTAAAAGTACTTCTGCCTAAGATAATCAAAAACTGCTTTCTAAAATAATTTGATATCTGGGGGCCTTTGACCTTTAGATACTCCAGACAGGAAACAGAATGGGCTGCCTCTATATCCCCTACACAGCTTGGTTTCCCGTTTCTTGAAACCATCATATAGTAGGTGCATACTTCAGTCTTGACCTGATCCAGATTCAGGATGAAGCAGATGCTGATGGCTGGACAAAATAATTGAGACCATATGTACCACAATCAACTTAAGACTATATATCTAATAGGAAGAATGAGAAAAGTTATAGATTTGTTATTGTTTATTTTGTAAATTATAGTCATCAATTTTTCGTATGGCAGGATAATTGACCTTATTTTATACATCTAAACAAGTCACTTCAGGGCAGTGCTTCTCTATGACATGGAAAATAACTTCAGGGCACTGGAAAATTTATTTCACCCTCTACAACAAACTTTAAATGGTATCTAATATTGTAATAAAATAGAAATTGACCACATCATTTCGATATCACATGATCTAATACATTATGAACATGTTGTCAAGATTACTTATGAGAAATAATGAAAAACACTATTGAAATTAATAAATTTACTAAATAAATTTACAATACATTACAAATTAAGAAGATTACTGCAGTATCTCAGAAGTGTCTACAAAACTAAGCAAAAATTAATGATAAGCAAAAATGAGTTCCCTTTGTGGTTTATTTTCATCCATCTGCATCCAGCTATGAAAGGGCTACCAAACAAAACACTAATTAGCAGTCATCTCAAAGCAGTTTCAGAAAGTAACCCCTTCCTTGGCTTCCAGTATCTTTCTGGCAGTGTCACAATTTCAGTAAATCCCTGAAACTGCACCAGCCCTCTTTCTGCTTAAGGTCAGAAGGCAGTCATGAAGTAGATGGGCTTCCAGTGGAGTGCATGAAGGATTAAGCATCTGCGAATGGCATTCACATGCTAAATGGAAGCACTGAAAAGTTCATTTTATGCTTTCTCTCTTAAGGTTGTTGGCAACTAGTTCTCCAGCTGTCAAGTAGCCTCTACATAATCTTAAAAACCTTTTGCTTCAACAGCATCATTTTTCCACTGTGTGGGGGCACTGCTTCCCTTCCACATTAGTTCCTCCACCATGTGGATTATGGGGTTCACCTTCTCTTTCCCAGAAGTTTGCAAAACTGGATTTACTGATTTCTAGGATACTGTTTGATACTGTACGTATGTCCCAAGTGCTTTTTTTAAAGGCCTGATCTACTCCATGTTCTTTTTAGATGACAAACACCAGTGAAAGACTTTGTGAAGTGAACATCTCTATTTTGTTCAGTCCTTTAAGTACACTTGAGAGGGGCAGGATTTAAAGTGCAACTGCCGTCCTTAAGTATTTGCTTACCCCTAACCATATTGTCTATATTGGATACACTGATATTACTCAAGGATTTTGTAAGAAATCTAGGCAGATCGATAAGATCTGAGGATTCTGCTATTGAACTACAGATTAGTCAATACACCAGATGAGTTGCCTTGTAGAACTGGATTATTCTGCAACTCATTTCAACAAAAGCTATAGACCTTAAAGACAGCTGTATGGCTGTAAGCTGGTTATCCCTTCATCTCTGTAGAGTTAATGGAGAGAAATAAGCCCCATCAGAGAGTAATTCCTTTTATTTACCTTGGACATTTATTTATCTTCATTGACTGCAAAGTGAGCTTCCTATGATTCATTCAAATTTATGCAACTAATTTTAAGATACTGCCTTAGCTCAGATGAATCCCAACCTCTGCGTCTAAACTCAGTAAACCTCTTTAGATTATGTGTGATTCGTTTTCAGAACAAGATCTGCTCAGATTTCTGCGAGCTACAATTTAGGTTATTTGGGGAAGAAGTAAGATTGGTCATTGATGATTGACCAAAAAGATAATTTTTCATTGTCTTGAGTGTCTGCTAGCAGCAGAACTTCAGCACACTTTCCACTTTCCTCTTCCTATGCAAATAGAGGAATGCCACCAAATAGAAATTTCAACCTATGCAAGAAAAAGAGAAAAAGCATCAATACACCTACCAGGTCAGGAAGGATTATTCTGTGGCTGAGATCTCCATGCTCCTTTCTTTTTTTTCTTTTCATTCTCTTTTCCGCTGCAGTGTTAAGAGAGAACACTTGAGAGATTCCAGTGATATTGATCTTGCAACCACCTGGGTCTTTTACCTTTGGATTTTTGCCAGCCTATATAAGCCTGACAGGAAAGTGTCCTGTCTTTCAGTGGCCTCAGTGGCTATATCAGGCTTTTAAAAGTAGAGTTGGGGGATTTTTTGCTTTAGTTCTCTTTTCCTTCTTTTTCCTTAACCTTTTATAATATTTTTTGAATTCTATATTCTGAAGTCTTACTAATTCATAAAAACATTGCTTGTGCAAATATCGTAGAAAAGATTGAGCAAACAAACCTTAGAAGAGCTAAATACTGGAATACCTTGAGAACCAGCAAGATTATCTCACCCACTCACTTACTTATTCCCCCACCACTACTAGGTTCACTAGGTCTCCCTTTCCTTCCTAGCAGGGAAATTACTGCTGGTATGGGAAGGTGGGGCAGAAAGTTGTGTGTGTTCATGCTGTGCTACTGGTCCTAGTTACTAGTCTCAAGTGTTACTGGACATGATCCCTGGGCATCCTCTGCAATTTTTCTCCATAAACCTCTCCCTTAAGAGAAATAGGATCCTCCTATTTCTGTTTCCTCTAGCCAGCCTCCAGCCTTCTTTCATAGCCTCTTTTTCTCTGAAACCACTTATTTCGAGAATCCTTGTTTTTCAACACCAGCTCTTCTGTTTTGGAACTCCACACCAACATTTTGCCTCATCTAAAAAGTCTATGTGCAGAAGCACATTGTGCGATCAGCCCCCTAATTTGTGGTTCTGTCCTTTTATTAATTGGAAGATTCAGGACATGATGTTTTTGCTTAGTCTGTGTCTTACAAAAATTTATTGACCGGTTGCAACCATTAAGTAACAGGCTTCTCCTTCAAAATGAAAATCTCAGTTTTAGGTGTTCACCCTGCATGTCCTCCACCCTAGTTGTTTGTTGTCTGTTGGCTTTCACAGTTCAAGCTATATTTTTGCTGTGACAACAAATGAGAAAATAGAAAACACATAACTATTTTAAAAAATATATGAAGTAGTAGTTAATGTATCAGATGTTCTTTATAAAAATGTTAGTAGATTTCTGCATTTTTAGGTTTATTTACTTCCAAATTCTTCCAGAAATAACAGAAAGATTTTCATTACATTTACATGTGATTATATAATACCTTTCATAAGTTGTAATGTAATTTTTTTATGTAGACAATAATTGCAGCCTAGAGGGAATTGAAAGAAATTAAAATTGTTTACTGTTGCAACTTTGAGATGGCGGCGTATATTATATAGTACTACTACTAATATTTCATTTTTATCATATATAATGATCTTATGTTTAGATCACCTAATAAATACTTTCCATTATGAAAGATTATTGGACTCTTTTCCTTAGACAGCATATATATCTACATTATTTGTAGCAAGTTCTGCCAAGGGTAAATTTCTGGCGCTAAGAAAATACCTATGGCTGGTGCCAGGAAAATATCTTCATATTTGATCGGGTAATGAACTACTGAGAATTGTTGTTTCCTGTTGGTGTTTCCATCATTGCTTTTCAACTGGCAGCGTTCCAAAGCCACGTACACTCTGAGCATGGAATCCTTTGCCTTCTTCAGCCACATGGACATCCGCAGCACTGAGAAGGACCAGGAGCAAAATCCCAGCCCTCTGCTTCTCTGGGCAAAGGGAGTTTTCAAATTACATTTTCTATGCCAATGATTTTTTCCAAGACAAAATCCAAATTATTTTTCCAGTATTTTTGAGAGAATATTACTTTTATTTGTGCCTTTTTAAAAAGAGATAGTTACATTTTCAAAACCCTTTTCTAATGACCAGTTCATATCAGATGCAGTTTTTTACTTCTATTTGTCAGATAACTAATCCTATATCTTCAGTAATAGTTATTGAAGTTAGTGGCAAGCATTAAACCTTAATTGATGATACATAGGAAAGAGAGGTAATTATTACAGTTGTATATGACATAATCTGTCATGGTTACTATTCTTATTTATCTGTATCCCATGTAGTCTTTTATTCATTCAAAATTTTATAATACATCTATGGATAAAACATATTTAACATTGGAAAGACACTAGAACATTCTTTTTATTTTTGTAGCATCACAATTTTCTCTCTACAGTTTTTCATCAAGCTAGTTAAAATAAGGGCAAATCTAGTAATGATTAACAGTAGCAGGCTTGGCAGGAAATGAAATGTTGAGCCCAGCGGGGAAAAGAACAGTGGCCTCTCCTTGACTTCCATTGATCTCATGCCATTAAGGTCAGCATTTGGGAGCTTTCAAATATTCAAACAATTTGCATTTATTACGTTTGTTCCACATATGTTATGACCTGAGATAATTATATATCTTAGCTTCTTTCTCCTATCATTTTTAATAGAAAGATACCGGAGGTTACTTCACTGTGATCTGTTGCAGACCAATGTCCACGTGTAAAATAGTGGGGGAAATCAGTAGTGACAGTGTGTTGTGGCATTTTACTGATTTGTATTTTGGAACAGATCTATTAGAGATTTACTGTACTTCCACTCTTTACCTTCTCTTTTTTTTTTTTTTCATTAACAGAAACTACATACAATCACTACTGCAAACTGACATATTTCATTAAAAAAAGTTTCAACATGCAATGAGTACTTTCCTTGAACCACTTTTCACAGACTATTTCTAAGACTGGATAGAAACTTCAAGGAGGTAGTCTGACCCTCCGTAAAAAGTTTAGCAATTTTATTCATCTATTGAATTTCAAAGTCCAATAATTGTGTATGACTGAAGCATGGCTTTCACAAAATCAACCAGTTCTGGTTTAAGATATCTAATAATAAGAAATTGTGCATTTTTCTTGATAGTACGAAGCATTAATTTTCACTTAATGCTAGTGCTCTGGTGTCAACATTAAGCTTTTTGTCTGTACAGTACACATTTTATTTTCCTAATATATACAAAAAATCAGCTGGTACAAATTACAGCAGCGTCAGCTGTTACAAATTATAATAATTCTAGCTTCTCAGCTAATGCCAATTTATGGATAATTTTGGCATGTTACAAAGAAGGTCCATCTTAAATCATACTGAGAAAATTATAATATGATAGGCTGTTATATGTTTGACTAGGTCAGTTCTTAAGAAATTTAAGTTAAACAAAAAGAAGAAAGTAGTGTAACTTATTTAGAGTAAAAAATAACAAAAGAAATAGGACATTTTAATTTCGTTTGTGTATTAATAAAAATTAGTGAACATTCACAAAATGTTTTATAATTACATTCTGCATATAATGGTATTTCTTCTCTCTCCTAATCCAAAGTATTTGGATTTTTCAGTAATTTAATACTGTCTGACTATGCAAATAAAACATGTAGGACTTCATTAGAACGGAAGGGCTCCCTGGACTGTGGGTGCAACAGGAAGAATAGAGAAGTATGTGAGAAGTTGTGTTAAAACTGCCTTGGGCAAAATAGTTTGAAATCATTTTTTAAGCATCAAGGAACACAGGGATTAAAAGAAAACTGTTTAAAATGTCAATAGAGTGCATGTTCAATCACACTGCAATTTAAAACATAGGGGTTCAAACACCACATGGTGGTTCATGGGATAGCATACGGTAGAATAATGATAATGTAACTTCTTTTTTTTTCTTTTCTTCTTTTTCTGTTTTGTCATTTTAACATCACCTTTTCCTCCTTGGCTCTCCTATGTTCTCCTCTCTCAAAGCTCTAAAATTCAAATATCTTCTCTATTTGTACTCATTGGTGATCAGACTAATAGATATGTACACAATAAATAAAAAAAGAGTACCTTGATAGTTTTGTACTGTAGTTAATTTGCTGCAGTCCTCCAATTACTCTGTCCCTAATAATAGATGAATAAATAATTTATATGAAGCTAGCACACAACATAATGTTTTGTAGTGTTTGTACTTTAAATGTTGTTGTCTTTTTTTTGTTCTTTGTATTTTCTTTTAGTTAATAAATTAAATTCCTGAGCTAAAATGTAAGATGCTAAAATATAAGATGTTTCATCTGACTTTCCTTTAACAAAAATAACAGGAATTTTTTCTTACTTTTTTTTCTTTTAAATTACACGGTTTTAATTTAGAATGCTGATAAATATACCTCAATCTCTTTTAGCAAAGTACATTTTGTTATTGACTAGAAAGGGTCAAGAATTTACCAGCATATAATACTGTTTTGAGATGAAAAGATAACTTTATTTGTCTGCCTCTAAAGAGCAAAATTAGAAGATGCCGCCAGCAGGGAAGTTAAAAGAAACAATGTCAAGACAATGATATGATACAGTCCCCAAAGTACCAAGATGTATTGAGTAAACAAGGAAAAACAAATACTTCAAGAATTGTCTCATTTTAGATAAGTTGATAAAATTGACTTTTTCTATCTAGGATTACAGAAGATGTGGCCACACAGGGGCCAGGCAATGGGGAGTCACATCGCAGGATAGAGACCAATAGCCCTCATAAGACAGAGACCAATGGTCCCAAGCTGGGCTGAGACAGGTCCAAAGATAGGACTGGGCAAGGAGAGATCTGGATGAGCAGGGACAGGCAGGAGGCCTCTGAGGCCCTCATCACGTGCAAAAGATGAAACAATTTGCAGCTGACCAGGATTTATTCCTGAAGATTCTTATGATTTTTTCTATTTATATATCTGTTTAACTATCAAAAAACTATTTTTGCTTAAACTTGTGCTTTAGACCTAACTAAACTGATTTTACTAAATTATAGAATAAAAAGTCAACATTAATAATTGGAGCTAAATTAGCAATGACATGTAATAATGTTAGAAGTTTCTCCATGCATGTTGCTTTCAAATTAGGTACTGTGAACACTATTTATGAAAGTATATAAAATATAATAATCATATTAAAGAATCAATATACCCTAACTTTTCTTATTTGAATGGTTAACAATAGACACAATAAAAGATACTGCAATTTTTTGATAAATAATTTTATGTCTCTTAGTAATTTCAATGCAAAGAAACACTGCAGAACTATCTATCAGTGCTGAAATCTCTTCAAGATTTGTGTACGAATGAAACAAATCAATAGCTCTGTTGTATCCTTTGCTAACCAAGATAGATTGGAACATGGTGACAGTCTGTCTAGGCAACACAAGACAAATGGAAAGCTTGTCTTTAGTCACTGACAGCATACATATCAGAATGTTTTCCTCTGTGGGGTCAATCAAGTACATTTCTTTATTGAGTTTGGTAATCTTAGACATGTTTTTGATGTATTATTTTAGCATGCTCTTACTTTTTTACAGGATTATTTCGGTGAAAACATTGGATGCTTCTAATTTTATTATAATCTTACATAGTTGAATTATTTACTTCTAAATATTTGCTTCTCTTTAGAAAACTCCTTCTTGACAGTATTTGTAATACCAACATTGAAAAGATTCTTTGTCATATTCAAATTCCAAAAACTGTGAGCATCTGATGTAAGCGTCTCCATGAACGTTAGAATTTAAAAATAAGAATGTGTAATTTTTTAGGCTTGATATAATGAAATGAAGTAGAATTGAATCTATTTTAATATGTTAATTTATGGGGGTAATTCTGGAGTTTAGAGAACATAGATTCATGCCAGACTCAGTGCACTGAGTATGGGATTCAGCCAAGCATCTTAATTACGGAGGAACGATCAGTTGCACAGATGAAAGCTGAACAAATAATTCTGCTTTCTTCGGGACAGCCTTAGGAGCAATACTGGATCCCAATCTGAAGCTGATGCCATGCTCTCCTAGAAGAATAAACAAAAGATAAACAGGGGAGGGGAGTAGAGCAGTGGTCTATTTGTGGAAGAATGCCTCTCCTCTCATCTGTAAAAGTTCTCCTGCTTATCAAATGGACAGGGGTGTGCTCTAGTTTGAGAAGGTAATAGGCTAATTAAAGAAAGCCTAAAGGAGAGCAATGTGATTTATAATACATGATTTCTGCAGAAAACAAAATGACCTGAAGTTCTTCTAGGTCTAGGAAACAAAAGGCTGAGAGCAGGAATAAATAGTTAAGCCTGCTAATGGAAAGCAGGACAGAAATTAATGGACTCAAAACTTTGATAGAAAAGATTTTAGGTTAAAATGGAAAGAAAACAATAAGCAAGCCTTTTCTTATGGAAAAATGAAAGTGGTAAAGGAGAATGGTTAGGGAGTCTGGGGAAATTTCACTGAAGACCTTTAAAGGATTAGACAAATATCTCTTAGAATGATTTAATCTTCTCTCATAAGAAGACAAATAAAATGGTTCCTCACAGTTTTATCCATTATTTTATTGGGATTTAATAGAATGAAACATTTATTTCCAAAAATAAACAAAATTATTTTTCTAGATATGTTCCAATCAATCAAAATAATTATGTTTTCTGTATAGAGTATGCTATAGATCACTTTGTCGAAACAAATGTGGTAAACAGCAGAAATTCCACAAAACATAATGAAGGGAAAATTTGATATCATTGTAGAATTAAACAGTAAAGCTATTATTTTGCAAATTAATTTTTTAAAATAACAATAGGTTGATGATCAATTAAAAAAATCTTTATAACTTCCTATTTTTCATATTTTTCACCAAATATCCTCCTAAACTACTGCAATATTTTATGCTTCCTATCTAGTTTAAAAAAGATAACTTTGAAATGGAAGTACTACTGGAATAAAGATAGAAATAGAAAGTCCATCTTCAGAAAAAATGGTCAAAAAGATTAGCTCTTTCAATTTAACAATATAACATCTGCAATAGCTTATTAAGCTGATCACTTTTAATAAGTACCATATGTGGTACTTTAAAAAGACTAAAAAAAATTAAAAGTATGATACAACTCTCATATAGGACTTAGACAAGACTAACTCAATGAAAGTGTGTTAATAGCCCATAAACAAATATGGACTGGAACTGAGAAGAAAATATTTACGCATCAGAGGAATAAGACTTTCCAAACACATCATTGTAGCAGGATCCTTGACTCTTGTCCATGACTTCAAAGCTATTTCACTTTGTTCAGTATAAATCACTCACAATCCTTCTGAATTAGCAGTGATAGTTGTAAGAAAATTTCATAGTGAAAGTACTACAGAATGGCCGTGTGCTTGAAACAACTTTCTCTTGGTCAGTCACTCATGGAAAACAGACGTCTGTGTATCATTTACATACATAAATGAAAGGTTACCTGAAGGGCTCACAGGATGAAATATAGTAATGTTAGCGTGTTACTGTCCCAGTAACTGTTGTGTATAGAGGTGGTTGTGGTCCTTGATATACATCAGTCACACCTGATAAAGTTGACACGCATCAATCTTTTCTGATTATTTTAAACTTGAAGATAGCAGGCCTAGGTCCTTTGATGACTTAGCTCCTGCTAATCAGGAGAAATCAGGAGATATCAACTCCTGCTAATACTCTAATAAATCAACACCCTAGTGAACAAAGTAACCACTGACTGATGTAGTCCAGATCTTTTCTGAAAAGATAACAGTGCTTCAATTCATGATATCTACGCTGCAACTGCCAATAAAAATTGGCAATTACTCTGTGTGATTGAAGGACCATTGATTTATCCCTGCCTGGTGTCAGGCTATGGGGCTCTTTTTGTCAGCCTTGTTTCTTCAGGAGACAGGTTAATTGCTGGCATTTCTCATGTGTCTTCCCATTTTAAGAGCTGAGTCCATGCAAATAAATTACAGAGTTTTTCCACCTTGATTTCTTGATCTCAATTCTTCAGGATAAACTACATCCTTCACCTGTTAGGTTTCAGCTATTCCAGGCTTTTCACATAGGCTTGCTTTTCGTAGCTTGCAATTGCTCTCTCCTCTATTTGACAGCTAAAGAGAGTGCCTTCAGGTCATTGCCTTCAGGTTGTTTAGTGGACACCATGCTACACTCATTAAAGCAGTTTTCAACAAATGTAGCACAATGTCCACTAACAAACCTCTTTATCCGTGTTTTTCATGTTATCTGTAGCAGTAGGACTACATGACATAATTGAAGGTCCATTTTACTTCTCTTTTTCATAATGCCTCATCTGTGAAATTTTCTATTGTCATTGCTTGAACCTTCTGGCATCTGGTCCTGGAACATACAAAGCAAAAATTCAGGTTTCATAGACTGAATTTCTGTAGTTGCATAGGCTGAATTTCTGTAAGAGAATAGGTAATAGTTCTGAAAAGGAATACAAATAGAGACACCAGAACTTTTCATGAAAGGAAAATATGATGGTGATCTGAAATAATGTAAAATCAAAACATCAGTAGATACAAAAAATCTATCTCAGCACAGCTAGTTAGAAATATTGCTGATCACATTTTGAAATTAGAAATTTGATATGCATGGTACATAGCATCAGAAGATACAGATTCTGAAGAAAGAGACTGTACCTATTTTGTTGACTTCTAGAGGTTACGTTCCTAGTACAAAAAGATCCACTGTCTATTAAGAAGATGAAATGTACCTACTGTATTTCTTCCAATTATTACTTTGATTTATATATATATATATATAAAGCTGGAAATTGTCCTACATGTACTAGATGCAAATTATCAGCCATAGATGAGCTGGAGAATATATATTTAGGATAAGTATTTTATAAAACACATTGAACTTTATGCGAATCTTTTGCTGACAATATATTTCTGAAACCATACTGCTTCATTTGGTGTTTTCTCAATTACTCATGCCTGAAAACAAAAGATATGAAGTGGAATAATAAAGAAGTATCTGTAGCTGATATAAATCTGAAAAGTATGTTTTTTTTCTTTCTTTCAAAAATGTATTAGATCTGCCAGGATGCACAACCAGATCTCAGAAGATCTTGAACTGAAGATCTTTCAAATATATATAGTTGCAAGTTGATTGATAAATGACTGATTCTGATCAATTCTTTAAGTTCATTAATTGGGGATGAAGAGTCCTGAAAAATCTATAATTGCTAAATTTGAGTCATATAGATTTATTTCTATAGTTTAGTGGAAATATCATTTCCAGATTAGTAGCTTTTTTAAGAGGCTTGCTGAAAAGAAAAAGAGTATCTAGGACTCCACTACTGGAATACTCTGTAAAGGGAGTTGTGTGGAATTGTACAGGAACATGACTAAACTTACTTAACTTTTACCTAATTCCTGTGATCTATAGTTTTACAGAATAATTGAAAGGCTAAAGAGATGATGAAACCTTGCTTGGAAGACTTGAACCAGAAGATAAGTACAAAGAGTGCTTATTAGAGAGATCCCTGCGAAGCCTATTACTGTAATGAGGCTGAATCAACAATCAGCACAGCACATCAGTTGTGTAGCCATATCAAATTCTTAGTCAAGCAATGGGAAAAAATACAAAATCATGGCAAACTATAGAGAGAAACAGAGCAAGATTTTCTATACACCAGGGAATCCACAGTTTTAAATTAAAAAAAATATTGTTTTGAGGAAATTTGACTTAATTTTTTTCATAAGGAAGTAGATTTTCATGTTATATTACATCAATTAAACTTTGCAAACTGTGGATGTAGATTAGTCATAATTGCAGTTGCAGACACAGATATCTTAGTGGTTTATTTTGGCTTGAGCAAATGAACCCATAAACTGATGCGTTGCATCCGATATATAAGAAATGCAGACCAGATATAGACTATAGATTCATGTATTCATGAAGCATCATACATCCTTGACAAGAAGGTGTTGACACCATTTGTATTTTTCCTTTAGGGATCCAAGACTGATAATTCTGTTATAGACAAGAAAAAGCTGAAGACTGACAGTGGTGAAGGGGAAGCTCTGTTACTGATAGACCTTTCCAAAGTGTCAACAACCACTGTCTCTTGGAATTTGCATGAATCCACATGTCATTTCTGCATAAGTAGATTTTCACTGATTTTCTGTTTACTATTACAGATATACATCAGTGAAAATCCTGATCAACGAGTCAGCAACACTTCAAGGCCAAATGAAGTAAAACGCGCTTTAGGCAGCTTCTGACAAGCAATCTCTTTGTTTCAACAAAATGCATGGAGATAAATCTTTATAATGTGAACGGTGGCTGTATCCATTGAATTATAGGTTTGTATCTGAAGTCAGTAAGAATTTGAACATTCAGTAGGTGACTGAATTAATGTAATTTAAACAATCTTATTCACAGGTGCATCTGTAAGATCTAAATTAATAACTTCTTACTGAGTAGTTCCCTAATGATTATAAAGAAATCTTAGGACTCTATGTAACCTAATTAAATTTAGGGGAAGTAATGTCTTCTTTGCTAATGGTACAATGAATATGTATTTTGGTTCCTAATTTGTGTTAATGTTTTCTTCTTGCCAATACATATGCGAAGTTTGAATGCTGTAACACAAAAACATATTTATCAAAAAAGAGAGGTTAAGAATATCATTGTTAAGAATATAATTATTTATTACTAAGCTACCACTATAGTTTAGCAAAAGATATAATTTATGAGCAAAATCTACATAGATGACTTTTAGAAAAGCCTTATCAGAATTTGCTTCCTTACGTGGTAGCATTACCTTTCTAATTTCAAATTAAGGTAATATAAGGTTTCATTTTGCAAGAGGTAGTGAAACTAAACTGGGAGAGGGGAACAAATTACATTAGAAACCGATGCTGCCTTTGTCTTTTATCTCCCTTTGATTTGAATCTACCCAAGTCATTTCTGTGATACTAATCAAGAGCATAAACAACTTGTATTCAAATTTCTCTTAGTAATGAATATCCCACAGATCCTTTGGTATGCACCAATGTTTAGCACATTTACTTAAAAATGTCATTTAACTCGAGAACAATAAATTGGCAGAGCATACAGGTGGAAATTAGGGTATTCTGTTTTATTTAGGGAGTAAAAATAATTGAGCATCAATCAGAGCTGTAGCAGCTAAGCTAGACTACAGCCTAGTCACCCTTAAATTGATATCTAATTACAAATCCACTAGTAGGACAAATTTATTATAAGAAAAAAATACAATGCAGTCACACAGAAATAAGATAGCTTATAAAGAAAGAAAAAAATTAATCTCCCAACTGGTAACTTCTAGAAATGTTTTAAAGCATTCAAATACAGTGATCAAAAGTCTAAGTATGTTGAAAAAAATGGCTTTCCTCACTTTGATATTCAACTTTGATATTTGCAAAGCTATTTACTAAAAGTCACTATCCTGTCTAGGTAAGTAATGTTGAATTTACAGTATAAACACTGTAACACTGCCAACAATTGGAGTTCTGGAAATCTAAAATCACATTTCTCCATAATCTCCAAGCACATAGTTCTTAGACTGTAAGTGGCTCCATCATTAATTTTCTCAAACGTGATTTTGGATTTGACATATACATCGAAATACAACAATACTTGTAATCTTCATGGCTAATTCCTAATACAAAAGACTTCTTCAGTTATTCAGAGTGAGAGTGATTTTCAGTAACATTAAGCATTTAAAAGGCTTTAATGCATCTATTGCATTTACTGAGAAACACAATAAAAGTATAAGATAATTGTACATGCACATCTTTTCACACATGAATAAAATGATAAGTCATTAAATGAGTAATGAAAATAGTAATTTGCAACAAATTTCTGTGTTTTTATGTACATAAGTCAACGGCTCTTGTGTTCAAAAAACCTATCTGTGCCACTCAAGAACAGTTGTGAGTTTCAGTGTTCAAGTATTCCCAAATTGTAGACATATAGATGCTTTCTTGGAGGCTCAAAAAACTTGGTAAGATGGACTCTAATTAAGAGTCCCCTAGGTCTCTTTAGCTCAACTGGAGGGGAAGGCCTATTCTTCCCATAATTTGACATTTTTATGGCAAGATGCATAAGTCAATTTGGGAACTCCTCCTGGCATCATTCCCAGTCTTTTTCTTCCTTTATCTTATTTGAACCTTAAGAACTATTGTTTTGTTTGGTTTTGTTTTGTTTTTTTAACCTTATTTTTCTTGGTAAAATGTGGTAATGAAATTGAAAAATCAATAGAAAGAATATGTGGATTCTTATTAGCACAATTGTTAATCCATAATTCATTTGAAGGTCTTCAGATGTGCTTGGTATGATTTACCCTACTAATTTACAGTTTAAAGATCTTAGTCCTACCCAACACTCTTCAAGGTTGATCTTTATTAATTAAATCTCACTAAAAGGACTTCAAATAGTATTTGAAATACCAAGGAACTTTTTCATAAATGCATAATGCCTGCTACATTAATTCCATATACACCTCAGGTTTTGAATAGAAAGTTTGAAAGAAACCTGTGAGTTGTATTTCTGCGCAGCTCAGCGTCTAATCCCACTTAGAATTCAGAAAACAATTCTCAACATCCTACGTCCCCTGAGGAGCTCTCCATAGTAGGTTTTCTCAGACATACTTAACACAACTCACAAGAGCACATTCTCTACTCTGTGGCAACATCCATTTTTGAATATAATAATTTAGCAGTTAGCACACATCTATAGGAGACTCAGCCTTATAAGAGAGTTCAGCCTACTTTAATTTCTTAGAGATGCGTCTTGCAAGCAGGTTATAAATTAATTTGTTGGAATGGAAACTGTCTGCTCCTTCCACTGAAATTTGTTTGCCATACAGCAAGGAATTCAATGCTTACTGGAGAAGGAGAGAAAGAGAAAGGAAGCATGACTGAAATCTATTAACAAAACTCATTATCTGAGAGATCAGATTCCAGCCCACATCTTTTCTGGGAAAGTTTAAAGTAAAATACAGAATTAGTACTAGGAACAGAGATCAGAAATTCCCCAAGTAAATTATTTATTTCACTATAAACTCATGTTTCCTTTTCACTTTTTACTCTAGTCACTGAATCTGAATTTTGTCAGTGTGACACAACAAGACATTGTTCTTCCTGTGTTCTATGTAAAACACCTACAGCCATATTTTCTTCTTGTTTCCCACAGTAATTGTAATTTTTTACTTTGAAATGTTTATCAGGCAAGCATCTAGATTCACACTCAGATTTTGAATCCTGAGTTTGGAAATGAAATCTCTCATCGAGGAAACGGAGACAGAAGTAATACAGGATGGGAAATATATCAAGGAATCCTCTGGAGATGTGTACTCAAAATTTGGATTCATAATCTTAAACTCTTACAAACAAAAGAAACAAAAAAACTTATGCCCTTGGCATACACAATTACATAGTTTTAAATGTGTAAGGAACTTTTATGAGAAATAGAGGCATTTGGGACACTTAAATATTATCTTGAATTTTACACCAATCGAGTAAATGATGTCTAGGTCCTAACATGGATTTATCCTTAGTCTGCCTTATGACTGGCAGATTATTTTAAATGTAAAGCAAATTGTTTTGAAGAATCTTAAAAATGTAGAAAATATAAATTAATGTATAGCTATTAGCTTTATTTTTTAGATGCTGAAATGTTTAGGTGCTATTATGTTTACAATGGCCTCAACGATTCAATTAATACATTGATAGAAGCAATTGGATCACAGCCTTGATGAACATGTTGTCAATTACTGTGTCAACTTGTATTATTGTTATATATAATATTATGAAGTTTACTTTATATAACACCCAATACGGAGTAAAAAATATACTTGTCATAGAAGACTTAAAAATTATTCTTAAACACCCCGAAGTGTGTAAAGACACATTCAATGGAGAAATAGTTCAGTATCCAACTGAATTTACACTTAGAAAAAACTGTTTTATGCAGAGCTACTGTTCTTTCCAGTGCTTAATTCCCAATTTACTCATTTCCAACTGTTGTTTATTTATTATAAGTTGTTATATTCAATTCTGACTCCTCATCTCTACAGTTTCACTTTGCACAAAAATGACCCCACTTTGTCTGCTTTCCTTACATTCTTTAAATGAGGCTGCAATCCTTGGATGAATAAATTCTTTTACAGAACACATCACTGGCTAAGAAATGCTAGAAACAATAATCTTGCAGATATGCCTATTTAATGCTAATGAAATGCAAGTGATATTTTCTTGTAATTATTAGTAAAACATAGAGCCTGAAAGGATTTTTTCATAATTTTGCTATATACAAGATGTCTGTGATGCTTCTAAGTACTGGTCACTTACTTTTTACATTAGCACAGAACATTATATGCAGGTGTATTCAACTTAATGCCTTCTATTTTTTTCAAAAGATTATTTCTAAATGTAATTGTTTTATACAAAAGAGTGAACACTGGTTTTGACTTTTACAAATCAATATGAATATACTCCTACAATTCAAATGGGAATGTAGAAAGTAGTCATATTATACTCCCAGGTGGTCTCAAAATCAGGATTAATCTGTTCCTTGCAAGATTAACTTCACACAGTGAACTGCCTGCTCTGATTACTATATGAATCAAAGACTTACTATCTTCTCCCAAGCTTTTTATATTCTATAAGAAACCTTATCACATGAAACAATTGCAACAGTTTTTAACTGAACAGAAAATGAAAGAAGAGAGATTTGATTCTTTTAATAATACATAAAGAAAATATATGCATCAGGTTCAGTACTAAAATTACTTATTAGTATATAACATATTGCCACTCAATAACTAAAGACTAAATTTAAAATAGTGGGTTTTTTTAGAAAAATAGAAAAATTAATATATCCTGTGACTGATATTTTGCATTAATTATTGACATACAGGACAGAGGCCTGTGATGCTACATATTTTTGGCAAATCAAGCACTAGGGGTGTTCTAATCCCTCTAAGAGAAATAGCACGTGTAGGCAATTGAAAATCATTCCCTACAATTGAGATTTTGAGAAATGACCAAAGTAAATTTTATTTTCGGTCAGTAGTAAAACTCTCACTAATTATAAAGTGGCCATAATTTTATCCGTCATAATGAAATATTTGTGCTAATATTAGTCTTTTAAGGAGATAAACACACAGATGTGGAAGTTTAATACCTCTAAACTTTTCAGCAACATTTCCTTAATATTCTAATTTCCTCTTTCTTTTTGATAGCTTTACACTAAAAATTTGCCTCATGCCTTATTTTTCTCAAGCATCCTGATCTTATCATCATCCATACTATAAAAACCTACTTTACACCTATGATTTGCAGACACCTTTTATCCAGAAAAAAATCTGTGCAGCTGACCTTGAGAACCACTAAGCTAGAGAAGAAAGGAAAGAAAGCAGAGCTGCTGCATTAATTTATCAATCTGGTTTTAAATATTGGTCTCATTAAAAGAAAGATTTCTTTTTCTATTTTTGTCTTTAAATTCCCTACATTTTGTGGACATGTCTGTGATAATTTAATATCTATAGCTGAACGCAGCATCCTCCAGAACATTTTGTTAGAAAAGCAAAGAAAATAGCTATCTCTTTGCTCCATGTTAGAATGCCTGAATTCATACTACATAAGGTAAAAATATAGTCATTTATTTTTTCTTCTAAAAATTTCAATCCACGTTTTGAAAAGAGGAATGCAATTAAAAAGACTAGAGTCTTTTTCTCTTTTTCCATTTCTTTGGTCTCATGTATTTCTTAGACTGGTGCTGATTATCTAAAAATCAAAAGTAATGGAGCTTTAGAATTTTACAAGAAAATTTATTACTTTGATATTACACTCTTGGATTATATCTGGAAGCTAAAATCTGTCTGCTGTAAGTGCTTTGTTCAAAAGGATGCATAATTAACCTCAGCTCTTTTAATATTATGTTATGTTATGACAACCAACAGTAAAACCTCAGCATGAACAACTACTGTTTTTATTGAAATCAACAGACAGAAACCATAAATAATTGTTACATGCCCTGATGATAACACCAATTAACTAGGATCATACAGAAACTGCTGTAAACAAGCACACTGCAATGTAGCAGGGATTCAGAAGTTTGAACTAGAAATAAAACATGCAAGTTTGAATGTACCAATGAGAAATACTCTGTCTTGTGTCCTTTTCAGAGTTAGAAAAATCTCTATCTATCAGGTGCTACGTATTTGTATTTCTCTGTACTAAAAAAAATGCAGCAAATGCACTTCCAGTGGGAACTACCATCATTATCATCATGGTATGAAAGGTAAAACTTCATTTATACTCCTTGGTCTTAAATTAGCTTCACCATACCATAGTACTGAAATCCTTGGCAAAAACTCAAACATCCAATTTTGCATTTTTCTCATGGTGTCATAATAAATGCTGGCTTCTTCTCAAATCTGCCATCCTTGTATTTGGCAAAGAATCTCATGTGGGAGTTAAAATAGCTTCAAGCTTTACATTTATAGTCTACTGTATTCATACAGTATCTATTAGACTAATTTAATTTATGATAAATACCCCATTTGCATGCCTCATCCCAGAGACTTTTCCATAGGCAGGTTTCCTGACCTACCTTCTTGACCAGAACACTACTTTATAACTTTATACTGTAAAGCTGAAATTGCAAAGATAGGGCACTGTCTTGCCAAAATGGTGTCACAGTTGCAGCTCTCAGAAAGGCAATAACTCACCCTTATGGAAAAATGTTCACTGGAGCTATAGCACCAGCTTTCACAGTTAATGCCACCAACTCTACTAAATTCAGTCGCACTGTAGAACCATGTTTCACTTTTTTTCATGCGAAAAAATGAAAATGCAAAGAGGATGGGGTTCAATGCATTGGTCCTAAAACTGTCACAAACCACCACTACTAGCACTCTAGATTAAATTGTAAGAGGATACTATTTCTTCAGAATTGTTTTTTATCAATTCTATTTTATTTAAAAATTGGCTTCCTACAGCAAGTAATATAATCTAGCTATGTTTCTTTAAAAATAAAGTATGTTTCCGAGACCAGCTCTTTGAACATTCTGTAATTTATTTTTATAATCTTTTCATTTGAAAGAATTAAGACTGTAAAGGACTGCTCAAGACCTCTGAGTCCAGACAATAGAGAAGAGCAATGCTCACAAGGGAGGGAGAAAATTCAAGGGAAACTTCATGGAATTTCTCTAAGAGGACTTAAAAGGAAAAATAAATCACAGGAAGAAAACCTTGATACATAATGATAGTGAATTATCTATTTTTGTTAAAAAAGGGGAATATTTAATTAGAATTACTATCAGATAGCATATATGAGAAAAAGGAGCACAGATAACATAAATGTCTTGGACAGAAGATTTAATGTTTAATTTATAATAACTCTGAAAGTTTCAAAGAAGCTTTGATCATTTAGATAAAACAGGTAGCAGTGAAAATAATTAGGAGATTTTCCCCTAACATGTAAGCTTTAGCCCTAGTATTTTTAAGCACTGTTCAGACCTACACACTGTAATGATGAGAGCACTCAGAACTATTCAATATGAATGATATAGTAAGAATTTTACTTAATAAATATCCTCTCACATTTTCAAATATTTTAATAAAACAAAATCTGATCATTATTCAGGAATATTGTGGCATACAGTTTGCAAATGATGTCTGCCTCCGTAGATGCAGTAGTCAGTTCTGCAAAACTGGGCAAACACCAAGTCAGCCCATAGAACAGCTTGAGTGAAAAGACTGTTCAAAGTCTGCAGATCAGCAGGAAAAGATTTGATTCAGACACGTCTGTAAGGAATCTTGCTGCTTTCTGTCTCTTACTCAACAAATCAATGTTTTATCACCTCCAGGATATTGCTGGTAGTAGATGTTCTGATACTCTGGCCAGGACTGCAAAATCTGGTGATTCATTGTGCAAAGTTTTATAAGATTCTCTGCATCTATAAGCAAATGCCTGCAGCACTCATCAACGACTCTTTTGATTCCCTTTTCCATACAAATCATCTTTGAAGACCTGCTTCTACTTAATACTTTCCTGTAAATAACCAGTTAAAAACTGTGGTGATTAGAGGTAGAAGTAAATTAAAAATAAATAAATAAATGTAAAACCTTGCCCAACACCTACCACAACTACAATTCTGGATGCATTTCTTTTTCTGGGCTTTTCCTTTCTTTTGTACTGTGAGCTCTGCAGGCCAGGACACAGCTCTATGTGAGGTAGGGTTCACCAGGAACAAATCTAACGGAGAATAGCAATGTTGTGACTGTGCATTGCTGCTGCAATAAAGAAGTCTGGCTGGTACCCAGACAGCTTACAAGAACTGACTGTGCCTCTGCTCTTCAGTTGTTAAGTAAAGATGATAATCATAATCTTTACCTTCTCATCTGTCTCCTCAACTTACACTGCTAGTAGCAGAACTCACTATTTTCCTGTATTTCATAATATCACCTGTATGAATGGGGTTGAGAATATTCTCGGGATCTCTGCAATGCATTATAATATAAGCAGTCAGCAATTGAATCCCTACAGTTCTATTGTTTTTCAAATTGCTAGGTAATTATTTTCTGATATTTGTCTTCTTCAGTTTTGGACTAAATAAATAATCTTCCACCTTGCCCAGCTTCCTGCTCTTTCTTACTTGCTACTTATGCTTGTTTCATTATTTTTTTTGTATTAAAGTTCTAAATGGAAAGATTTGCACATATATTTAATTCTATGTATTTGAGAAAATCAGCAGAACTACTCTGCATTCAAGCAACCAGCTACAGACTCAGATTTCTTGTCAGGTACTCAAGGGAAACAGTATTGCAGCATGGATGCAAGAGACACAGGTACATATACCTCAGGAAAAATTGCTTAACCACTTCTTATTGCCTATAATATACGAGGATATTTAAAGAGTATGCAAACTAAGCTAACTATGAATTTTAAGATATGAAACAGACAAAGTATTTTTAGGAATCTAAAACCTAAAACCAATATTTATTTTGACAAAAATTCAGGAAGGCAGCACCGTGAAATTAAGTTAATTAATTATTCCCAAGCTAGTAACAGCCTTTCAAGCGTCTAAATATTTTCCAGCTAATAGACACAGAAGAACAATTTCTCTGGGGTTGGCAGCTAATTCAGACTTGATTTTATCTCCTCGCTGGTATTTTCTCTGAGCATGTTTGGCCACCCTCTGCTGCATTTGCACATTAGGGAAGTGTCTGGCAATGGAATTACAAGACTGAGAGCCCTAATCATCCCTACTCCGGTACAGCTTCAGGGACATCACACAGACCTTTTCCTCATCCTCTGCACTGTCCCACTCCTCACACTCTAATTTAGAGGCTTTGAGAAGCCTTGCTTATCTGTAGCTCCTCTCTCTTCTGGTGTATCCCTGTCCCTCTTCATTC
The DNA here is from genome assembly GCA_032353885.1 of Nothura maculosa. NCBI lineage: Eukaryota > Metazoa > Chordata > Aves > Tinamiformes > Tinamidae > Nothura > Nothura maculosa. The sequence continues at coordinate 371,671 of JAUBOD010000336.1, forward strand.
CCACGCCAAGGTACAGCTGGACCTGCTTGAGCAGGCAGCACAGGTATCAAGCTGCTTTCCTCAGTGCACTGCTCAAGGGATGAAAAGCTGATGAAATAGCCTGGTGACACCAGAGAAGTCCTCAAAAATGTAGAATAAGAAAAAGAGGAGTTCTTTGTGAAGAGCTGAATCCTCTGTGAAGATAAATCAGTGGTTACCTTCAGAGAGATTATGCAGTCCAACAGCTGAAACCTTTTGTTTCTCTTTGCTCAGTCTGACAGCCTTTGTGAAGAATGTTCCATTCTTCACCCTCTGGGGGTGGGGAGAGAAAAAAAGTGCTGCCTAATATGTTTCCAAATGGAAAAGAGAAATGCTAAAAATCAGTATAAAAATAGTGACACCAGAAGCATGTTAGAGAAAAGGAAAAGTGTATTAGTCGTGTCTCAGCTCCCATGTCTCTCAGGGACATGAAGAGTTGTAGGACAAGTGGATCTAGATGCAGTTTCTGTAGTAGGTCTTATTTATGCACTGCCATGACCACATTCTTGTGAGTACTGGAAAAAAACAGCTAAGAGCCATCATGTATTTCTGTGTGTCCTGCCATAGTCATTTAGACTCATGTTGAAAAATGGAATGGCTACAGGAAAGACCACAAGTAGATTACATCAGTTCGAGAAAATCTCATGTGGCATCACTGCTGTAAATCCCAAGTACGAAATCTAGGACCAAGATGGCAATTGATTTGTTGGGCAGGTATAGTTGGTTGGTTTGAATACAAAGGTATTCAAATATATATTTATTTTCAATTCAACATTGAAACTGTGAAATAAATTCCTCCAATAATTTTACCAAGATTCTTAGGAAAAAATAACTCTAAAATATGCTGTGACATTAATAAGAAGGATTTTAGTATAATTTGAGGAGTATAAAGTGCTGAAATTTAGTCATAGTAGAAAGCTAGCTTTGTCTGTAATTCTGTTAATTACATTACTATCAATTCATAACAAAGTTTGTGGTTTGAGGTACCTTTTCACCAGATTTAAAGTTTTATTATGTCTGTCTACATGTTTAGACACTCTCTTGTAGGCTAGTCCTGAAAATAAATTGGACCTTAAACCATCAGTGGAAGTCAGTGGAGCCTATGCATGAAGAAAGTGTTCATAGGATCAAGCATCAGTGTTGTAAAAAGTTTAATCTCTTTTAATTAAAATATAAATAAAACTAATTTTGACTGAGAATTCATAATGATTAATTTTCATAGATTTGGTTGCAAGAATGGGTAATATGTACTTCTGTTTATAAAACAATATGATTGCTGTTTTTGCTTTGTTATGTTTTTGCATAGATCTGCAATAGAAATATACTTTAATCTATCTTTAATATTTTTGAATTAAAAAAGGTGGTCTTTTGTCATTCCATACTAACATCTGCAAATTTTCAATGATTATTGAATCTTTTAGATGAATTCCAGTTTAGTCTTTCCTTTACTGTTTATCCTTAGGTTTCGCTCAGTATGCTTTCATTAGTGATTTAATGTCTTTCTCACATATATTTCTCTTCCTACAAAATTCCTCTTTCCTGTTACGTTAAGGCATTTATGCACTAAAAATAGAATGTAACTCATTTTATTTCTACATCTTGGAAAAACAACACACTGATCCAGCAAATATCAGTGAAAACTGAAATGCATTCCATACTAAACTGCAATTATTAAGAAAGGTTCCAAGGCAATAATAAGGCAGAGGTCAACAGTCTGAACAAGTCTTCTTTGTGATTACTGTGTCATAATTAGAGGTATTTAATTAACTGAACTACAGGCCCTTGTTTTCTCCAGAGCTCCATTAAACTTCATCCTATTGTAGGAATGAATTGTCATAACACCAGTACAATTTCCAAATGAGCCTCAAGTCTTCTAAAAGAAATATATATATATATAATTCTCTCAAAAGCATTATTTCCCTTGAAATTTCCGTTATATTTTTTGATGTTGCAGGATGACTGTTCAACATGCAAGTGCCCTCTCTACTCAAGGAGAATCTGAAGTCAGTGAATTTGGGACATGATGGCAAGTTTTCCAGTGTGTGAACAGCCTTGTATTCACTTTAACAAACACTTCATTGCATATTTTGTGTTTCAGAAAACGTGCCTTTTGCCAGAGGACATAACCACATCTTTCTTCATAGACATTCTTATAATTGTTGGTTTTGTTTTATAAGTGGCAGGCTAGAACTGTACCCAAGACTCCTTAAGTCTGAATCCTGTATAGGTAACAAACAAAGATATGATTCTTGTCCCAAAGATGAGGGAATTGTTAATCTGAGCATAAGCAATGATCAATAGAAGCAGGGAGAGAATGGATTTAGAAATATTTTACAGTAGTAACAAAACCTAGCCATGGTAAAAATTCTGCAGGCATTATGCCAAAAAGAGAAGCTCCAAGGACATTTCAAGAACAGATCATTTTTTTCAGGCATTTTCAGAAAACTCATTTTAAAGATGAGGGAGGGAGGAAGGAGAGTATTTTGGAAGAAAAATATTTGAAAAATGAGATAGGCGTGAGACTCAGGAACAGGATTGACATCTTTGTGGTGAATTTGAAATGATAGATAGGATAGAAGAGCTCATGCAAGACCTTGGAAATAAAAAAGCTTATTATGTTTTACTCTATAAGCCTGAAGCAATTAGAAGAGGAATACAAAGGAAAAGGTGATATAGTCAAAGAGGAGAAGTATCTATGGTCTTTGCAGCACTGTTCTGAATAGATATGAAAAAGATTTTTGGGATTTATGGTAAATCAGAAAGATTTCTTAGAGATTTTGCTTAATGTTTAAACCTTGAGGGTTTGTTTTATGTAACTCACATACATTGGGGAAGCTAAGCAGAATTATGAGGAGATGATTCCTATATTCGTGAATTAAAGTCTCAGCTAGATGGTAGAAAAGAGAAGAAAAGAAGAGAAAAGGGAAGGAGGGAAGGAAGGAAGGAGGGAGGGAAGGAAGGAGGGAGGGAAGGAAGGAGGGAAGGGAAGCAAGGGAAGGAAGGGAAAGAAGGGAAGGAAGGGAAAGAAGGGAAGGAAAGAAAGGAAGGAAAGGGAGGGAAGGGAGGGAAGGGAGGAAAGGGAGGAAAGGAACAAAGGGAAGGAAGGAAAGGAAGGAAAGGAAGGAAAGGAAAGGCTGTTGTCCATTTAGATTAAAAAATAGGAAAATAGAGACACGTTAGGGCCAAATCTGCTCTAGCTCTTCCCATCTAGTGCCCTCTGACTAAACATCCTGACTTCTAAAAATGTCAAGATTTCATGGGGAGATATTTAGAACAGAAAAAAATTTTAAGTTTTCATCGTATTCAGCCAACTGAATTTGAGTGCTAACAAATATAACTGTGGCCCTAAGGAGTTTTCTACACTTAATGTTACAAAGAAATTAAAATACATTTTGCAGATTCTTGGGTCTTATTGCTTCTCTACCTCCACAAAATACTCCTTCAAGTATGCCACTACATTCTGTGTATGACTTGATCTATAAATACCTGTTACTGTACTTACAGTGAAATTAAACTGTGTGTAAAATATGCAGAGTTTAAAGGGAGTTTATGGAGTGTCTAGACTTTCAGCTGGAACTAGATTAAAAGGGGAAAGAGGGAACATTTTTATTATGAATAAAATGTTCCTTCTATTTTGTGAAATGTGACAGATGCACTGCATAATTCTGAAGGTTATATATAGTATGGTAAATGCATATAGACAAAAGTCTGTCCATGTTTATGGCATCTTAAAAGTATCAAACCTGAGCTCCTTCACCTTTTTTTGTCATGGAAATCAAAATCTCCTAAAATTGAAAGACTTAGACAACACTAACAACCATGACTTATCAACACAGCTGATTCCACTCATATAATAACCTTTCAGAAGATCTCTGTAGGCCTTGTTCTAGTTTTATATGTCACTCCTTTCATTTTCTCCTTTCCACCATCTATATAAAGGATAGTTTAGGGATAAAAGTTAACCCTAATTCTGGTGACAGATACAGCACAGTAAGATAAACACACCAGTTTCTACTGAGCAGAAGCTTACCACAAATAGTCTAAAAATTTTACTTATGAGAAATAGGATTCTCTGAACACTGGCCATCTTGCAGGAGATCAAATCGGCATTTAAAGTTATATCTGAGAAAAGTCGTATATTTTTGTGTTATGGCATCTCACAGGAAAAAAAAGATGTTTTTTTTCCATGAGTCACTGAGGATTGAATTAATTGATCAGCTCCCAGAAGAGCTGATCATGTGGAAGTAAAACTTACGTGAAAGTAAGTCATGGAGTACTTACTGGCATCAAAGGAGACTCTTGGAAAGTAAAAATTTCAAATGTGGTGTTCTCAATATCTTTCTTCCCATGGTGAATTTTGTGATTTCTTGACAGTGCCATCAGGTAGGAAATTTCCTAGTAGACCTTGGAGAAACTTTAAGAACAGACATTTCATTCTGTGGCACAACTCACCAGTCAGTGTGATAGGAAGGGTGCTGGGTCCATTAGGGCTCTGTCCCTGCAAACTGCTCCAAGCTCCCATGCTCCCAGCTCCTGACAAGATGTCTTTAAGTGCATGAGGGTTCATGTGGCCACAACCTGCTATCTGTGTCTTTGATGAGATTAGGGTCTTGCATTTCCCCTGCTCTCTTCTTAGCGCATAGAGCACTTCCTCCTCTCACACCATAATATTCCCTGATGATAATATTCTGCATTAAAATATGAAATCACTTAAAATCTGATTCTCTTACATGGATAAATGACATCAGTCAATGAGCTGGCATGCACCTGAATGAAAGAAGAATTTGGCATACCAGTTACACTTTCTGAGCCAACTTGTTCTCATAGATTTTCATGGATTAATTCCACACTGCTGATTAGGTAAATCCTTATTAATCCATGTGTTTGAGATAGTCCGACATCTGTGGATTTTTGGAGATTTCCGTACTTGGTCTCTAGGTTTGCCCAGTACAAATATGGGGAGAAAAAAAAAAAAAAAAAAAGATTGTAAGAGATTGTAAAGCTGATAAAAGACTTAGCAATATGATCGGAAATTCTTGGCACATAATGGCATTTAAATGATATATCAAACATTAAGCACTTAAAAACCACATCCTTCATTAACTTCACAGTAGAGTTTGACACTGCCAATTTAGGACAGAGGGTGTGAAACGATAAGGAATTTAATACGAGTCAAAGGGGGAGGGCGAAAGAAAGGCTGCCCTTCTCTGCTTATCATTGAAATGCTTTTTCTCTTTCCTGTCATTCTCCTTTCCTCTGAGTGATCAGGAAGAGCATGTGTGTATATCAAATCATTCTGGTTTCGGTTTTCTTCAGCCGTTCTTTTTCTCCATCCGTTCTGCTGGTCGTCATAGTTACAATGACCTCAGTCCTCCTCATCTTTCAGGGACTTACCAGGATTTTTTTAAGCTTTGCCTTGTAACAATGTTTTGCAATGCCAGCTTGTCTGATTCTTTAACCGTTGTTGCCTTAATCTATTTGTCCTAGCAGCCTGCCCCTTCACTGTTCCGTGTCTTCACAGACTCTTTAGCTGGAAGTGCTCAGTTTTCCCCTTCAATGCATTATCTTCTTTCAGGACAGGACCTTGTGACTTTAATCTTTCCTTTTCTAACCTTTAAGTAGTATTTTGGCCTTGTCTTCACATAGCTTTAAAGTGATATTTTTATAGCTCTTTTACAGTGAGTTAGTCCAGACAGACTCAGGACCGGAATATCTCAAACTGCTTTTGCTATTAGTCCACTTTTATTTCACTCTTTGTGGCTATGAAGAGAACAACCAAGGGGTCTTTGCTGTACTAGTCAGAGCCAAGGTCAACCCTGAAGACACAGAAATGTGATATGGCATTTGGCTTCTGCTCAAGTTTTTATAGGCTTTAACAGAGGGTCTCGTATCATCTCTCCTGCTGAGGCTATTATTCTAATAACCGCTGCTTTAAAGGGGATTAATCACTGGCAGGGAAGGAGAGGGAAGACAGGGAAATATGGTGCTAGGCTAGGGATTAGAAACTGTTCTTGGCTGCAAGACTTCTCTCTGGGAATGTGAATATCGTCTGTTAGTCATAGGAAACTGCCCAAACCTACTTTGTAGAATAAAGCAAAATGTGGGCACACACCAAGATCTTTATGTTGATTTTCATATTTGAACTCAAACAAGTTTTGGAAATAGTTTTGGAAATAGTTTTGAACTCAAACAAGTTTGGAAATAGTCTTTTGTTTGTGTTTATTCAGAAATGGACATCAGATGTGATGATAAGTAATTAATTATACAAGTGCATACATCACCAGAGCTCTAGGCAGCATGAAAAAGCAAATAGGTATTTAGCTTGATAGGTCTTTAAAAGGCATTGTCTCCATGTTGTAACTATCCAGCCCCTAAATCGTCATCCAATTCTAGTTTACCATTTAAAGTCACACCTCTTTTCTATACATACAAATATTTCAGAGATGAGATTACTTACATATAAAACCATCCTAAAATATTTGAAGTGCATAATTAGCAAGGAAACCATTTCTTCATAAACATATAGCTAATATATCAGTACATATATAAATGTCTATATATATTTGAACATATATATTTGAATATATTGTGATATACATATAGTAAGTGCACAGAGCTGCAGCTTCAATGGATACCTGCAGCACTCTAGTGGCCATTCTTCATAAATGCAACATCACACGGCACATATTGGGCAGTAGATTTGTAAAGGAAAAAAACAACAACAAAGAATAAATGGCCACAGAGCTGTATGTGAAAGTAGTGAAAATGAGCAATAACATACTGTGTGCACACTGATTAAATTTATTCAAACAAACCTGTTTTAATTTAACAGCATTCTTGCTCTGCATTACAAATATAACGAAAGTAGTTTGGAGTGGGATGCATTATATTTCGTGGTCATTTTATCTTTTGATGCACTAGCTCGCCAGTTGAAGACAACTTAATTACTGGGAGCTTTACATAACTCACATTTTCTTTGTCCTGTTGACTGTGGGAAGTGAATAATAGGTAGTATGAATGGGAAAGGGCATTAGATAATCTTACCCAGTCCTTTCAAGAAAAGAAAAATACTCTTTCCTGCAATGTATTTTCTGTCATTTGCAGATGTTTGTTTTCAATGCCTAAAGTAATAGATTTTTTCTTTTCTTTTGGAAGAGTAATAAAAAAAAATCTCTCCGTGAAGACAGGAATTTTTTTTTGAATATTCAGCTTGTTTTGCTGAATATTCATTATTCATTCCATTTTTCAATTAATATTCAGAAAATGCAAAAATAAAACCATCAAAGTGCTCCTGTATAAGGAACTGTGACTATAAAAGTGATAATAAATAGCAAATTATCTCCCTATATACATATTAATAGACTTCCTTTCATGAGAACAACTAGGCGTCAAATAAAAGAACTAATGTTATTTGCTTATTAATTCAACTTTGATCATAGTTCTGTGTGTATTACCATTTGGAATATGTTCAGGATAAAGAAAAACACAAACAGATATTTTATTCTTGTGATTCTCCAGGAAGGTTAGCGTATCACCACTTCATTTATACTAGAAAAGGTAATCAAAAATTAAAATGCCAGGCATTAAAAGAATACCAAAACCAATCAGAATGAGAAAACAAGATACAAATGTTTAGAATGTCAAAATAAATATTAATGAAAATATTATCCGAGGTTGGGTCTCTGGGCTCTACTCTACTAAATTCAAAGAAGTCCATATTAAGTATGGGATTTATGTTGTGATGTGGAAGGAACTGCATCCCTCTCAAGGTTTCTAAAGCTAAGAACTAATGACTTAGATGAGATGAGACCCAGATATGAACAGAGGTAGATTCTGAGTACAAGGAAATAAGGTATATGAGTGCTGTGACATGTTCTTCTACAAGTGAAGAGCTGATGGACGTTATAACATTAACGTTACCCAGAATGACATCTGACAAAACAAAGCACCATTAGGATGCATATATTTGCCTCATGAAGAAGTAGGCACAATTTCCTTACTAGCCTGATTGCCACTGTTCTCTGAGCCTTCGACAGAAAGGAATGGATCATAATTCTGCTTTGCTTAGACTTTCCAGTTTTAACCTGACTTGCAGCTTTTGTTCAATTGTGATCCTTCTCAGACAGTTTAAAAGGCTTAAATAGCCTTTAAATAAGGCTGTTATAATAAACTAATAAAAGAAGAAAAAAAAATAGGATCCATCCACCTACACTTAGATTCTGAACCCCTAGAAAAGCACTTATACAGCACTTATAGTCAAGGATGAGCTCAAGGATACCTTGAAGTCCCAAAGATGCTGTTTGCCTGACCAAAATGCTTTAACTCCTAATTAAAATGAAAACATTAATTTTGGAGACACTCAAAGCTTCTCTTCATTAACTATTCAGGGAGGCAAGTTTGTGGTTCCATACACCCTTAATTCAATGTCATACTATCTTGGTCATTGACCGTTTGTTCCCACCACTGAAGTTGCAGCAGCCATTTGAAAGTGACTTGTATGCTAGGCCATGGAAAACGGATTGGGTAGGTGGATCTACAACTCAGCTGCACTGACAGTTGCACGGGCAGAAAATGAGAAAACCTGTGTCAGCAAAAACTATCAAACTGTAGCTTTTAACAGTATGGTCAATCACTGAAATTTGGATGACTGAGACGGTCACACTGCCACAAACCACCGCAAGGAATCTTTACTGTGTAAAGAAAAGACCAATAGAAAGAAAGAGATAAATTGTTTTATCTTTTCTTCTAAATAGAAGAAAATCAGACTAATAGTATTTCCTAATTTTCTGTGTTTTCTAACTCATGCTGGATAGAAAGAAAACAGTACCAAAACTGTCATTTTTTTGCAGAGGGGTATCTGACCGCAGTAGCAGTTGCTCATCATGACTCAATAAGCTTTATCCAAAACAAAGAGAAAACCAATTTTATTTTAATTCCAATGACAGGCTCAGCCTTCAAAGGCAAGTAAGCTGAAAGCAGAAGGCATCAAATAGACCAATCACAGCTGTGTATCGATGACCAACAGCTGAGCAAATCTAACAGCAGCGCAGTGCTCTCCTTCTCCTTGGCTGAAGCCTAAAATGAGCACATCCAGGAAACTGGTGGAGCACAAATATTGTCAGAGTTGGCTGCTCTCTGCTCGTACACATAACTAAACAACAGTGGCTAATCCTTCTGCCAGTGCTGCAGCTTTTATTTTTTCTTTTTCTTTTTCCAGAACTCATCCACATAACTGTACTTTGATGAGTAAGAATAATAAAGATTAATTCCTCACTTGAGAGATTTAATAGTGGATTTGTTAGCTGTTTCAAGCAAAGTAAAAGCATGCTTAATACTTCACCTGACAAATACATCTGATTCTCATTGTTGCTTCTGTAAAACCAAGTCAACACCACAGGGTCTATAATCAATTACTGCTACAGAAAGCCTTAACAACATAGTCTGAGATCAAGATACTAGCAGAAATTATACAACTGGCCTAGGATTTATAAATGGAGAGGATAAGAGGAAAATACAACAGGCATAAGGAGACCAGTTTTAAGTACGATATTTCTATTTTATAAGAGAAAATTTATTTCTGCCCATCATTACATCATACAAGGTATTGTTATATACGTTTTTAAAGATGGTTAAGCGCTAAGTAGAAGTGAAAATGAAAGATTTTGACAAGAATTAGTATTTAACTAAATTCCAAAATTTTTTTAATTGGAGTTTTAAGGTGTACACTGAAGAATATCAGCATAACCCCTTTGGCTTTGATGAATTTATATATATTTAAACATCTGAAGAAATGGGATTTTTCAAAGGAATGTCTTTATTCATTCCATACCTTTCTGTCAATTTGGCCATCTAATGAATAATAATTTTATTTAAAAGATAAACTTCTAACAAAGTTCAACAACACAGTGCATCTCCATTAGTCAATAGGTATGTGAGGAGAAGAATGCATAACACCCATCCCTGACAAAGACAGTTCCTGCATGTGAATGAGCTCCTGTTTCTTTATAAGGAAAATGCTAGATTGTTAATGCTGAATAAAGAGTCAGCAGACAGAAGGGGCTGTCCTAACAACTCCAGAGACCCTCTACAGTTTTAATTCCTAAAGATAGCTATAGATGCAGCACTAATGTTCAAATCTGTGTGCTCATTTAAAAGTATATTTCCTTCTCCCTTATTTTTCCCTCCCACACTCTTCCTCTATGGACTTTATCAGGCATACTGTAATCAGGGCTTGAAAATACTCATATATTAAGAAAAAGGTTTCTTCCCTTAGGCAAAGGGAAGAAACCACCTCTGTAAAGGTCAGGATCAAAATATACTTTTACCCCTTTCAGTTGTGACAATAATTGCCTATATGTGAATTAAATGGAAAAAAAAATCCTTTCCTAAGAGCACAGCCAGGCAGCTTCCCAACCTCTGCTCTCAGTCTTGCTGCTGCTCCCATGGAGCTTCTGCTGAGCCCTGGAATGGAGGCGGATCTGGCCATTTCCCTGTGCCACTGCCTGGGGACCTCAGAGTGTTGCTCGGAGAGCTCCTGTCCTCGGGACACACACGTGTTGGATGGGAGCCAGGCACCTCCAGGCTGCTCCAGCAGCAGCGGGGACAGCAGCGAAGAGGTAAAGTGCTCGCAGGGAGGGAATCTCAGGAACTTGTGGAAGTCAAATTTCTAAAATCAGTAGCAACATGGACGTATCACCTGGATCCATTTCCTCACTATCCTCCCTCTCCATGGAAAGAGAAGAGCATGGAGAAGACCTCAGCTTCATAGGACCTTCTAGTATTTTTTTTGACACAAATCCCTTTCCTTTCCCACCAAATTTTTGAGATCAATGAGCCCACATGAGAAAAAAAATAAGGAAAGAAGGGGAAAATGAATCTGAAAAATATGAATTGTCATGTGATGACCTGTTATTTTGAAGCAAAAGACAGCTGCTACCAAGGCAAATCTAGCACAGAAGTAAATATTTCATATTTTACTTACAAATTCTTATTTGTCTTTCAAAAAGCCCCCAAAGCATGACCTTTACAATACCAGGAAGTGCAATACCAGCCATATCCTTACCAAAACTTCATCCCTGTCTAGCTGGAAGGCATGTTCCTGAAAAGTGTTTTGGTTGTGTTCACTCTGTGAAAAGCAATCTTTTGGGCTGTAATTTCTATAAAAAGGAAAAGAAACTGTATATTCAGCTTGTACTGGAATCAATTTCATCCAATATAACAGTGCAGATCTCAAGCCACAGCATTTTCCTGTGCCAGCCTCAGATGATCATGCATAGCTACAGTCTTTCTGTCAGAAACGCTTTTTTCCTTCATCTTGAAAAGCAATAAATTCACATCAGCCATTTGACAGCACGCTACAGTCTTACCTTTAGTTTCCACTTTACCACAAGACCCAAACTCTATAGCATGTTGACTAAGTCTGCTGCTTTAGCAAACCTGGTTATCTAAAAATTAAAACTCGACCTGGGGGACAATGCTTAAACTTTGTTTTCTTTTTCTCTTAATGATAGAATTCAAGTTAGCAAAATACCTACCATTCTAGATGTTAAGATGATGAGTTTAGATATAAAGTGTGGTGAGATGAATCCCTCTCCTTACAGTCTATCTCCAATATAGTCACAGAGACTGACATTTGCTGCAGATCTGACTGAAGTTTTTTACGACTCAAATAACATCAGGAGTTTCTCTGCAGTCTTGGCAAGATTAACAATTTGAGCTGATAGACAGTTGTCCTCAAGGCTCCTAATCCCCAGATGAAAGAAATGCTAAGTAGCTCTTGTCAAAAGAAAAAAAGGCTGGAATAATATCTCTTACATTCATCATCTTAACAACTTGGTCACCAAGTCTGGCACCTGCATTAAATTGTTTATTGTTTCATCAAAGATTTTAGCAATCGTATAATGGAGGTATTCAAGCAGAAATTAATTAGGCTTTCGAGATGCTTGCTTAGATCTTCTGTTGGTTTCTAAAGCTGACACAGACCTCTCTGTATTGAGTCTTGTCATAAAAGTGAGATGGGTATAAAATGGGTTGTTTACATACATCTAAGAACAGAGTTTAGTATTTTTAGTGAAATTAATACGAAAGAATTGCCTTTGTATTGCATGGAGGAGGTTTAAAATGTTGTAATAAAGAAAAAGAAAATGCAAATGTCGTATACATTGCTAGGTGTCCTCTACTGGAAGGAAATAAATATTTTAGCATGAAATCTGTTTAACAGTTAAATTCTCCAGTTCAGCTCTTGCATATATATATATTTACAAAAATAATTGATAGTATATTATCTGATAATTATAAGTAGTTTCATTTATTTCATTGCATTTTATATCTGTGAACAAATTATTCTCTTTTTCCTTTGAACAGCAAGCAGATATGCCTGAATTGTAAGTTCTGAGTACTGGAAGTGATGTATATATATACATTTGGGAATGGGAGGTGATACATCTAGCCAAATAAAGACATTTACAGTTAGAACAACTACATTTGAGTCAGTCACCTTTTGCATCCATAAAAATCACCTAGACAAATAAGTACTTTTCAGGTGTAATTCATCTCATACTAAAGCAATCACTGAAAATACATCAAGATGACTAGTACCCCAAAAATGCTGACTGCTCACCATTGCTATAATAAGAGTCAAGGGTGAGTGAATATATATACAAAGCTTGAGGAATAAATCCATCCTGTGTGAGAGTGGTTTTATATCAGAGAGTGATATAAGTACAAATTCGTTTTTGAAAAATATTTACATGTTTAGCTAGGAAAGATTTCCAAAATCTATTATTTGTTATATTTTAGTAATAGGGATATGATAGCGGTTGGGTTTTGGTTTTGATGTGTTATTAGGAATGAGAGTATTAAACAGTTGTCATTACTATGCAAGTATACAATATAATTTACATTAATATGTATACCCTCTATGTGGCTCTTTAAAAGGCTAAACTAAGCCTTAAAATGTAAATTTGATTGGTCTGCCTATATGACTAGATCTGAAAGTTTTCTTTTAGCTTGAGATTCCACAATCCCAAGGACTATACCTATGCAACAAGTTATATAAAAGTCTGTATTATGCTCATCTAATTTCGTAATGAACAAGAAAGTGATGCTTGAATTCCCCTTGCACAAAATTGTGTGATGATCTGAAATTGGGGTTAGACTGCATTCTGCTCATTGCAGCTCTCTTCTTGAATAAGGCAGAGCAGATTATATTTGACCTGACTGGCAAGTCTTATACTTCTCTAGTATCTCATAGCGAACACAGTGAGACAAAACTGCAGTCTCTGCTGAGCAGGGTTGAGACCCTTATCTTTCCAGTGAAAACCAGCTAAACACCTACCATCTCAATATTCTCTCACTTTTATGTTTTTTTTTCTTTATATATATTTGATAAATGTCATTAATGTATTTTGAGCATATAATATACAGGCTGAGTTTGTTATTTATGAATAAAAATATCAAAATATCTACAGAGAACTTTCTTCCCAGTAGTAGACTGAGAAGTATATCTATCTCAGAAAAAAAATACTTGATAAATGCATATAGATTCGTATGGAAAGAGTAGAGGAGGCTCAGCAAAGGCCTGAAGGGCTCTTCATCCCTGGCTTACATAGGTGGCAAATTGTTGCATTCTGCAATATCTTATTTTGCTTTTCAAAGCTTGATAATAGCAAATGTAAAGCAAATGTAAAGATTTCAGTAATGTTTTCAGAAAGCATATATGTATTTAATTTGTAGGACATATTACTAAGATGCATATTCTAACTACTTGAATATTAAAGATACAATACTCTGCAATAATGTGGTATTTCTAGTAGTGATATAAGGATAAAATCTAATTATTTTGTATAGTTACAGCTGTGTTATAGTCACATTATAAAGAGTTGTGCCTCTGTGTATAGTTAAGTGTATTCAGGGCAAACAATTCCCCAGCTAGTCTCTACACAGATGAGATAAGGAGTATTTTAAGACATTGAGAATTATATTATGCAACTGATTATGATATATTCAAATTTTCTTTAAAAAGAAATGTATATGAGCATCTATGCAACAAGACCAAATGGCAAATGGAGAAATGTGTAATTACACAAAGTACAAATAGCCTTTTTACTCACTCATATGGTCACTGGATAACTCAAGGTTGAAGGGTCCACAGAAAATCTTCCTGTCAAAGCAGAATCAGACCTAGGGCCAGACCAGGTTGCCCAAGACTTTACCCAGTTGGGTAAGTTGTCCTCCAAGGACACAACATGCACTGTCTCTCTGAGTGATCTGCTCCACTGTCTGCTTGTGCTCATCATGAAAGCTTTGCTGTATATCTGGAATAATTTGTATGTTCAACTAGTGAAGGTAGTATTATCACACTGAACTTCAAGATGTTCTCTTTGAGTGTTATCAGAGTGCCTACATTACCATATCTTACATTGAGCTGCTTTTTCCACTCAGCCATTTTAGATCTCAAACATGCTTTGGGATATGTGAAAGATAATGCTATTGCAGGCTGTAAACACAGCGTTGGACTGAATTCCACAAGGGAAATGCAAACTAAGACACAAAAAATTTTAGAAGCTACATTGTCACAGGGGCATCTGCTTCAGCTGCAATTAACAGCTTGCATAACATTGCTAATGTCTTCTCAGTAGCCCATCAATCTAGAGCAATGATCTTTTCCAACAGTTTTGGAAAGTGCATAAGGAAACAAACACAATTTGGTATCTGTGAGCCTCAGAAGCTAGGTGCTCTAAATTCTCCCAAGGGAAAGACAACATTTTAGTGGGTTTATAAAAGCTGTTTTTCGTTTAAGAATAGATAAATGTGCCTGTGAGAAATAGAGATACTATTTCTTTCCCTTTCTAAAGCTCCTGAAGATGTAAGCAAAGCTTTTCTATTAATAGATGTAGAAAAAGTTTTTACTTCTAAATACTTGTACCTAATTTTCCAATTTGCCTGAAGAGAAGACTGCTTTCATTTCTCTTCTTCCCTTCCTCTTACTTTTGAAAGCAAGGACACAGAAATTCTGTATCTAGAATAGAAAGAAAGCACGGTGGAGATCTGAAATTATTTCTCATTGGACCTTAGATGTTCCAGCTCATGTAATCATAAAGAAAGGAAATTTCAAACTAAAGAGATTTCAGACATTATAGACCACCCAGACTTCATAACGGAGCATCAGAGTAAGCACTTCCTCTGAGACTAGCTGAAATTCCTTTGGGAATTAATAAGCTGTTGAGGTGAGCGTCCAGAAAATAATAAATAATATTTCTTTAAAAATCCATCTCCAGTCTTCAATTAGGGAAAAATAAAATTGATAGTTTTCATTAAAACCTTGAAATCCTGAAATTGAACTTCCCATTACTAAATGGTTAAGAAGAGTATTAGAGTATTGATGATTTTGAAGTTTTATAGTTCAAGACCTTTCTCTGCTCTTTCAACCCTCTCTTGAGTATACTAAGCTGACCCAATAATGAATATCCCATATAGAATGGTACAAGTCAAGAGAAGTGACTGAGAGAAAATCTTCCTATGACATTCAGATAATGTAAAAGACAGTGTGGTGGCGGTATTAGGGAATTTTGAGCTCTGTCACTACTTGCTAGAACATTCCTCTTACATGTCATGGCATTTTTTTTTTTTTCACTTTCATGTTGATCCTTATGCATAAGAACATCTTGACAGAAACATATACTCCTATGAATAACCTTATCTCAACAAATTATTTTCTAATCAAGATCATTTTGTTAAAAAATATCCAACATCTGTACTCTCAGTACTGCCAGAATTTTTTGGGAATTCTTGCCCAAAGCAATTCTTCTACCAATGCACCAATCTTCTTACCTTTCTACTTTTAAATCAATTTTTAACTGAAGGTAAATTTTATTTTCTCAATCTTTTTAATGGTCAAAGTTAACCTTGTTTTTTTGGTTTTTTTTTTACTGTATGGTTATATGTAGCCAAACCTATTACAGTGCTTGTATTTTAATTTATCTATACACTTCTTTATTGCTTTTTTTATCCTGAGTTGGAAACATTAAAAGATTGTTCTATTACACTTGAAATATTGTATACTACCTTTTCCTCCCCAAATGTCACAAATTATCTATTCCCAAAATAAAATATGTTTTCTTTACTGTGCATTGTTCAATGTCATATGTTCTATCATTCAGAAAATTGATGGTTTCAAAGTATATGATATAAAAGCCAGTATGAAAAATAAATTGCACTGAATTGCATTAATATATTTGAAACTCTCAGTGCACTGCTACATAAAAAAGCAAAGCAATCTGAATCAGCAGTGTAAATAACCAAATGAATAAAATTTCAGGGGTATTGAATTTTATTGAATTTAAAAGATTAAATAAATATCTTTATTGTTCTTTTTGAGCCTATAAAGATTAGATTTTTATTTGTGGGAGTGGGGGAAGAGACTGCTAAAAATGCAAATACCTCCAAGATTTTCAAAAGCACCTGACTATTAAATTCTTGATTACTTTGCTTTTGTAAATCCTTGCAGATTACTATCTTGTACCTTTCAAAACTTTGAGTAAGCTTCTACATATGCTTGTGGCAAAATAAACAAGACAAGTATTAAGTCTAAGTTTCTGATTAAACTGTCAAAATGAGATATAACCCAGACCACATTAAAATTTAGTAGCATAGAATGCTCCACCTACCAAACTCTCTTGTACCAATTGTTCTTTTTTTTGTATAACAAACAGATGCTAGCTTTTTGTCTAATAAAAATGATAGGGTTAAACTCCCTGCAGTCACTTTGTTGTTGCTAATATGCAGTTCTCCGTGTTTCTTGTGGGATCCTGAGCTTTTTTCTTTGTTTATTTCTGACAGTATCCATGATTACTTCCTTCTGTGCAAACAAAAATTTTAGGACATTCCAAAAGATCCCTTTCTTCAGAACTAAAACATACATTTCCTGATATTGGCTAATGGATCTGTAGGAGTATGTCATGTCTATAGAGTAGGCACACAATATATAATAAAAAACCACAATATATAATAAAAAATATTTTATTCACTATTTCACTAAATCACTATTTCATTTGCTCTGTTTCAATTTTCAAAATAGCTATCAGCTTTATGGCCCAGCAGAGAGACCAATTTTTGAATTATATACATGTGGAAAAAGAAGAAGAATCTTTCAAATTGTCTTTAAAATGACAAAATATAACAACACAAGCTCTTAAGTAATTAAGATTTTATGTAAAATTGCCAAATATTTTAATGCAATTTCAATGATAAATTGAAAGAGATTAGCTTTGGCTTATAGAATATTTTCAGAGGTATATTAATCAAAATTCTAGTCAATGTATATATTAAGAGAAATTATATATAATATTAGCGAACTTAGATAAATCTATTCCAGAGCATTTTAAAACTACTGTTTGGCATCTAGGTGAACCTAAGTATCTATGGCTTTTCTTGACTTCACATTTGTCTCCCCCTGCCCCCCTCCCTTTTTTTTTCTTCTTAAATAATGCATATACAGGTTGCTTTACCTTGGAATTTTTTCAAGTTTGGGTGCTGGCATATAATAATATGGAGATGAAATTCAGTCATGCAGTCTTTCTGTGCACAAAAATTCCAATAGCCATGAAGAAATAATCATGCAATTTGCAGCTTGATCACTTAGAACTGTAGTCTTTCAGTTAATCTAAAGCTCAAGGTGCAATAATTACTGTCAAAGTTCTATTTAAATAAAGAATCATAGAATCATAGAATGTGTAAGGTTGGAAGGGACCTCAGTAGTCATCTAGTCCAACCCTCCCGCACACGCAGGGTCACCTAGAGCACGTGGCTCAGGGCTGCATCCAGGCGGGTTTTAAAGATCTCCAAAGAAGGAGAC
>JAUBOD010000336.1:389642-401804 GCA_032353885.1 Nothura maculosa
CAGGTCCCCCCTCAGCCTTCTCTTCTCCAGGCTGAACAGGCCCAGCTCTCGCAGCCTCTGCTCATAGGGCAGATGTTTCAGGCCCCTGATCATCCTGGTGACCCTGCGCTGGACTCTCTCCAGCAGCTCCACATCCCTCTTGTACTGGGGAGCCAAGAAGACAACAAAAAGATTACCCATCCAAATGTTTTAAGTGACAGTACATAGTTTCCATACATACTGATCTACTACTAGTCTGCAGTCTCTGCTATTCAGTATGCTTGAGGTCTGATGGATTCACCAAAGTGAAAATCAAAAATGAATATCAAAGTTTTTAATAACTATATCTCTGAAATATATCAGGCAGCCCTTCTGAAGCTATGAGTTCCATGCTGGAATCATTCAATGAGATCTACGACCTGAAAAATATTAGATTGGCTGTACATAATTTTACCTTCTGGCCAAACCATTTATGAATATCTCAAAATACAAAAACCATATAATTGATCACAGATGGTGAACAGTTTATGAAACCTCACTGTATTTACCAATTCCATCCCAGACTGTCATTCTGAAGATACAATTTACACAAACATCTCGTCTATTTTGAATCATAAAATCAGATAGATTTATGTCGGTAAGTTCCATCTGTCAAATTAATGTTCATTGGGCCATGTAACTTGTCTAACTTGTCTTAATTTTTTTTTGTAGAGACTATTTTCTTCACATTGCAATAAATATGATTAATTAATACTAATAAGACAAGCTATTCCTATTAAAAAGTTGACAGACTGAGAGAAGAAAAGTACAACAGGATTCTTCTGAATATGTAAATTACTCTATATTAACAAGCTTCAGCAGTTATATATTCTATGTTTAACTAGTAGAACTCAGACAACAAGACCAAATAAGATCTTAGTAATTTACATTTTTATGGTTCTCCCTAAAGCAATCTAGGATTGACTTTTTCTGCCAAGAGAGGGCATTATATAGTATATAAAAATGCATTTATTATACTTCATTTAGCCTTTGCTTTCAAATACGAGTATCCCTTTAATTATTTTTAAGAAACAAAGAATATTCAATAGATGAAATGGTATAAGCTACTGAACTGAGAAGGAATTGCAGGAAGAGTTGTGATATTGCTAAAATGGAATTCAATGAGGAGAAAAGAGGAAAAATAACAACAGATAATGGATAGAGAAGGAAAGATGTAATGGGTAGAGGAACAGAAATCTGAGGAATATTTTTCATGAAGAATTAAAGCAGTATAGTCACTCTACATACAGCTTCTCACCTTGTCCTCTCAGCTTTTGTAGCATGCAGAGGAGGAAGAGAAAAATATTCTTCTAATATGTTTCCTTCTGTTACAAAGGCTTCTAAAACCTTTGGATAGGAATATATGTATGAGTTACAAAGCCTCCATACTGGGCCAGTTACATTTCTATTTACTTCAGTGATTTCCAGAAGAAAAACCTCACAAACTCAGAACAGATTTGCAAGAAAGGCAGATGGAAGGTTTTATATAACTCATATATGCTCCCTCTGGAGCGGTGCCAAGGCCATGTTGCCACATATCATCCCTGCCAGCAAGAGCATAGTGTGCCATATCAAGAGCATAGTCCATCCCAGTTGAGGGCTGCAGTGCAGGTGCATGAATGCATGACAATTCCATAAGTCATTTCCTGTTTTTTTTCCTCTCATTTTGCGCAACTTCACTGTAGAAAGGAGAGTGGAAGCTCACAGTTATAAATTCCCATCAGTTACACTACATACAAAATTTTCAAAGAGACAGGATGCCTGGATCTTCCAGCTTTCCTTATTTCCTCCTGCAGATGATTACCATGTGCTCATCTCTCTGACTTTGGAGTAGGCAAGGAAACCCATGAATTCCCTCTAAGGGCTCCTTGCCAGGGGAGATGTGCTTCCTACCCCAAGATGTACTTACTGTCCTGCTGTGCTTGCTAGGGTACTGGACTTGCTGCTAGCATTAGCACTGTCCATGCTTTGCACACAAGGCAAATCACAGAATCATTATGGTTAGAAAAGTCCTTCAAGGTCATTGAGTCCAACCACAAACCCTTCAACTTCATACTTGCTAAACCCTGTCCTTCAGTGCCTCATCTACACCTTTCTTCGACACTGCCAGTGATGGTGACTCCTCTACTTCTCTGGGCAGCCTATTCCAATGCTTGACTACTCTTTCCATGGAGAAATTCTTCCTAATGAGACTAAGGGATTTTACCAAGAGCAAAATAGACAAAAACCTGAGGCTAAATACTTGCAGTTCTGGTAGGATATCCTTATGAGTTATTTTCCCTAGACTTCTGATCACTCCCATTGCTCTTTTTCTGATTCTCCATCGTGAGCACGCATCTGCCTTTATATGTTGAGAAAAAAAATGACAGAAATTTCTAGTTGTAGTTAATATAGGGGCTTGAAAGTTACAAATCTCTCATCCAAATATAATTAAAATTAGCTTACCTTTAATGCAAAAGAAATAAAGATAAGCATCATCAAGAGCAGATGGTATTCCCCTCTCCCTTTTCTCCTAGAGCAGGATGAGCAGCACTAAAATATCAGCCATGAGTGCAGAAAATTGCAGGGAAAAGTGTGTGTTTCACTTTCTAGTTCCCCTGTCAAAGGGCTCTCAAGCCCAATCATCTTGACCTCTAAGCCCAAGAAGCTCTTGGGACTGTAGCCATCAATACTAACTATATGGCACCAGGCTTGTAGTATTGCATACTTGTAGCTACCATGGGGTATAAGTGATAAGGACTAAGTTTTGTAAACCTAGAAGCACTGATAATGTGTATCTTAGGCTCTGTGCAGCACAAAGTATATTCTTAATCAGGTTAGGTCTTGTAAAGTGTTGTGTAAAAACTAGTGTGATCCATCAGTCTTCTCAATAACAACCTCGAAACAACCTCAAATTTGTCAGTTGCTTCATATACATACCTACATTCAGCTGCAGTACAGATGAGACCTTATCAGTGGTGAAGAGAGGAATCTTGCTTCACACCTCTTGCAGGTTATTTACAAGCCAGGATGAAGACTGCCTCCTTCACAGCATGATAATATACAACTCACAGAGCTTTTTATTAAGAACAGCTGTTAATCTGTTGTTTCCAATCATGAATATGTATAATTAAGAATCCCTATTTATACATAGTTCCCTGAATTTACTTCTCATGAATTTCATTCAGTCCTCTTCAAGTGATTAAAGATAATTAAATACAAGATGCTGCTAACAAGATAATTTTGAATTCTACAACGGACAGATCTCTCCAAATTCAATGCTTTTCTCTTAGACATTTCTATGCAAGTGTTTAATGAGAAATCATCGAAAAGGGTAAACTACTTTGTTTCAGCTAATTTGTATAGGAAAATGTATAAGATAAGAAAAAAAATGGAGAGGTATATTATTAACTTGGAAATTTATTTAAAATTAATATTTTAATTAATTTGACACTTCAATATGAAGATATTTTGAACTTTAGTCATAAGTTTTAGAGTATGAGTTTTAGAATATGGATTCCAGTACAGTTGTAGGTATATGAGATTCTCAAGCACTCTAACATTATATCCCAGTATATTACAGAACAAGATTTTGAAATTAATGTGTTTTTATCATCGCAATAGTCAAATAATGTACTCCATTTTCTTGCTGTTGTTCACAGGTGAAATGCTCTGCAGGCTTATTAAGAAGTAAAATACAGCAGCATTTATCTAATGCAAGAACAAGAGCACTGCTAAAGACATGCTTATCTTGCCACTTGCTAGAAAGTGCCACAACATTAAGAGATTGCAACAGAGCAGACATTTCCCTTGAACTGCATCAGGCATTTTCATTGCACTGTCGTACTTTGTAACTTTTTGTGTGATACCCATTTTTTCCTGCTCTGTCTTTGGAAACACACTGCCCAGTATTCTCCTGTCATAGGTGATGATGAAAACGGAACCAAAGCTTTTAACAACAAAAGACACAAATCAAAATTGACACTGTCGGCATTTAACTATATGTAATAAAGACATCCTAAATGTTTTATGAACACCGTAACAAGGCAGTGGACTACTTAGACTAACAGCAGGCCACAGGCAAAATGCATGGATGTCTTCATTTCCATGAGTTTTTATTTTGGGTCTCTTTTCAGTACCTTTCTACCTTTTCAGTGTTCTACATTTTCGCATTTTTCCTGCAAGCTGGTTTCTTCACAGACAGTAGGATCAAGAAAACCACTATGACCCAAACCCCTGCCCAAGACCCTTCAGCCCTGAAAACTTAAACTTTGTAACTCCACCCTCTTTCCTTGTCCCCTTCCTCAACATCTGAGATAGACAACACCGTCATTCGGGAGATGCTGCTGTCGCTACAGTGAGTCCTGCTTCAAACTGTGCATAGACCTAATGAGACATGTCTCAAAGTTCATCCAGAACTAAACTAGTAGCAGTTTTCTTGGAAATTTCAAAGCTTCTCAGTGTTCAGAAGGGGATTAAGAATAGTATATTTTTCTCCTTAAAATCACAGGATGCCTTTTTCCTGCGGTAAACATACAGGCCATGCATATACTGCAGAATTAATTCTACCTTTGGAGATTTTGCATATTCCCCATTCAATCAGTTATTAACATTTCATGTCATTCATCTAGTGAAAAAGATGGTGAGAATGAGCTGCCGTTGAGCCAGCTGGCCAGCAGCCACTTAGGAAAGGCTTGTTCCTGAGCAAGCTGCATGCTATGAGATGCGAGAGGGGAGAGGGGATGCCTCCCTTCAACCACGAACAAACCAACCTGCTACAAGTGAAATAGATTCATGAGGAATTGAGGTGCTCAATTGTGACACACACTGAAGTCGGCAATCAGTAATAATGATAATAATACTTCAAAAGTGGAACCTTTTCCCTTCCTTCTCCACGCTTCCCTCTTTCTAGAGGAAGTTGTTTCATTTTGCCTAGTAGAAACAGAAGTGAATTGGCCTAAAGACACCTCTCCAGCTTGTGATTCGGCATACCTTGGGACAGCTCTCCAGCTTGTGACTTCTCTTGAGGGGCCCGTCTCTCTAGTGCAAGTCTCAAGACTGTTGTGGTTAAGGGTTTGTTTGCTACCTTTTTTTTCAAAATACAGGAGAAAAAAAAAAAAGAAGAAAAAAGATGTTGCAACACTTGTGAAGTCAAATTGCTCGATAAAAATTCCTAAATTCTCTTGTTCTTGCAAAGCTTGCTCCACATATTAAATGAGCATGCTTAAGTGCAGTCTAAGCTTGAGAGTTTTTCTAAACTATAAAGTCGTATCTAGATCAGACTAGTGTGCAGCTATGATGTGAAATACTGGGGAAGGTCTGGTTTGAGAGTTTTAAATTTTGCAGCAGTTTGTCTGAACTGTTTTTGTGTTCTTCTTGGGAACTCCTGACATGCTGTGACCAAAGTCAGGCATAAGGACTTTAGACCAAAGTCAGGCATAAAGACCAAAGACTCAGGCATAAAGTTTGGCATAAAGACCCTTTCCCAGCCAAAGAAACAGAATCCTTCCACATGCTACTATAATTTGAAAAACAGGTAAATATAGAGGCAGGAAATCTTGCACTTACCCAGTGTAGGCAGCTTATCCACTATATCACTTGTCATGATCCCACTCTCACAGTTAATACGTGAGTGATGCTCTACAAACACATTTTGCCTTTCAACATAATTTCTGTGAGAGAGGGGGAAAAAAGCAGCCTCATTTCCTTCTCACAGCTCCTTGATAGGAGAGTGTCACAGGCTTAGTGCTTATGTGCCAATTAGAAAAATATTTTTCACTTAGTACTTGAAGTGTAAAGTAATGATCCTGTTATTTAGGAATAGTCAGAGAGGAAAAGAGATGGCATATGTGCCACAATAACCCATCCGTGCCCCAGCATCACTGCTGGCACCAACTACTCATCCTGTTTTCCAGAATAGCTCTCTCAATGAGACCAAAGCTCCAAAATATAATGCGCTGTCAGGGAGCACTGTGGCTCTTGCATCCATCACTTAACGCAGCTGCTTTAATAAAACATAGTCTCAAAACAACTGTGTGGCTTCCTTTTCAGGCCCACAGTGTCAACAAAACTAATGGACAGTAGTAGAATGTATCTGATAGTTCAGTATCAATTTAGCCTGAAATATGGCAAGAATTTCTGAGTTATTTATTACCTTAAAAGTAACAATGCTTGCACAATTTTTTTTGGATGAAAAAGACACTGAAAGATTTATAAAGTACATTTACTCTTCCCTATCTGTACTTATATTTTTAGTGCAGTGCAAAAGAGAGAAGAGGTTTAGAAATAATACATTAATATATGAAAAAAATGGAGTATTTCCAATACTGCTGTGTTTTCCGTTTCTAATGCAAGAACACTGCCTGAATTCTGTACTCATTTTCATATCAAATTATGACTGAATAGAAGCCCATGCATTTTAAACAAGATATACATCTGAAAAAATCTGGAAACTTGCCAAGTTTAATTGATGGGATTCTTGCTAGAAATCATAGGGGACTTGCACAATACCCACTCTGACACGAAATATAATTATCTTATGCATACCATTGAAGTGGTAGCCGACAAATGCAATAACACAAAATATGTTTACTTAAATAAGAACTTAAACATATTCTTACAGGAATTAAAATCAAAATACAATGTAAATACAGCACCAATCGAGTCAAGTTGGCTGAAAGATCTTCCAGTGAAATTTAAAAATGTGATTTATTACCTTCAATAATAAGAATCCAAAATTTAAAATAATTTAGCTTTCCCCATATTTTTTTCGAATACACAGAAGTTGTCTAAATAAATAAATAATCCTTATCAGAGATATGCAAGTCAATGTCACGCCATTGAGATGCTGTTCAATAAATAACACACACCTAATTACTGTAGGCCTTTTTAAAAGCCTCCCATTTCTCTGTGACTTTCAGTTTTCACATTTTAAAGAAAGTGCTGCTCGTCAAATCTAATGCATAGATTACTACTAAAACAGCACTCTCATTCAGCCAGTCACACACAGTAAGCTGATATCCTAATGTAGTCTGCCAAAGAACAGTTTTATTCTGAAACTGAAAAACAAAGAGTAAAAGTTATAAGTTAAATATGATTTACTAATTCTATTCTAGGAATAATTAGGCTTATATTAGACCCTTAAACTTTACTAGCATTACATATATTATCTTGTTTTATGTTGTACTTTGCTCTTTTTCTTTAAACTTTACAAGCAGTAGGTAGGGACACTGCAGTTGTGAGCTGTCATCCTACCTATAGAGAACATTGCCCATTTTGATGAGGTTGCGATATCTGAAAGCAGATTTTGGACAGCAGCAATACTTCCCATTTCTGTGGTGTTGGCCTTGGCCCTCCCAAAGCATCTCTTCTGCATTGCACTGCTACACGAAGGCGTGAAAATACAACAAAGGGAAGCAGAAGAAAGCTGTATTCATATATCCTTTAGAACATTTACACCACCCTGATTCCACTGTGAGCCCCCTCCATGGTCTGGAGTGGCCTGTGGAAAGGTCTTCTTTCCATCCCCGAGGAGGTTTTTCCTCCTACGCAGGAATCTCATGTGATACAACATCAAAGCTGACAACCATTTCTTCATCCTAGAGGCAGCCTTTGGTTAAGTGTAAGGCTTGTGTGAAATAAAAACTGTCAAAAGTTCAACATGTTTTTCTTCATTTTCAACCAAGAACATTTTCTCAGTTACATAATCAGGGAGATGTTTGCAATATTATCATTCCTTTGAACATTACCCTTTGCTAATGCACCTTAGGAAGCTATTTGTTCAGAAAAGAGAAATCAGGGTTTAGAAAAGTCATTGCTATAATGAAAAAGAAAACCAGTTCTAATAACAAAAATACAACATCTTTGAGTATTTAAAATCATTACAAATAAAAGATTCTTTCTCATTTCTGACATTGTACAATTTCTTAAAGTTTGGTCAATGACTTCACTCAACTTTCATTATGGGTATTTGCCAAAAATTGAATATACATGAGTACAGAAAGAGCATACTCATGGAATACAGATCATGTATTTCAGTGTATTCCAGTTAAAATAATGAAGCTGAATTATTTTACTGCATTAAAAGTAACAGCTTCAGCAATTGCTGATGCTGATAGTCACATCCAACTAATGCATAGACTGCTATCAACACAGTATACACCTAATGTATGTAATACAGAGCAGTACCATGAAATCAGCTGTGTCTTTAAACACATTGAGAATATACAGCAACATCTGTCACCACTTGTCCCCCCAAAAAAAAAAGGAAATAAGGAAAGAAGTAATGAAAATTAAAAGAGAAAAGAAAAAAAGGAAAAAGAAAGACAAAAAAGAGAGAGAGAGAAAAAATCCTTTCTAGTTAATTTGAACTGCTACTGCTTTACTTCAAATTTCTTTAATACTGTAGTTGCTATGGTGATTTGCTGCTAGCTGCAAGCAGCTACTTTCAGCACTAGTTATATTCCTATATCTTACCTGTCAAGAGGGTGCCAGGCCAGCATGTTTGGTGTGATACTCTGCTATTTTTCACTGTGAGACAATCCTCAGGTAATATAGTCCTGGCAATACTGTCTCAATTTTTATGGTATTTTTCTCTCACTCACTGATGACAATAATCACACTGGAGTTATATGCTTTAGGATGAAGATTACAACTCATCCGAATCCTTGTGGGTTTATTATTACTGTGGATGATAGTATTTTAATTATTTATTTTTGGTCAACATTCTAGTTCCTTAAAAGATATTGTCTGAAAAATATTTTCCTTTATATGTACAGCTACAACAGTGTATATATGAATCATAATGTTTTATCATGGATATTGTTGTTGGTAACTCTCTCTAATCTAGATGGAGTTTTGAAAACAGTCCTTGGCATCATAGACTAAACATACACAGGGTTTCCAATAAGAAGAATAGTGAAAAAAAATTTGTGATTCCTCTCATTAAACAGATTTATTTAAAGAAGATATGTAATAACAGGTTGAATATATACTTTTACATAAAAATGATTGTGTATGATTCATAGCCAGATCAACATGGGACAGAAACTGGATATGTGAGTTTCATATGAAGACAGTGAGTTAAGTAATGAGTAGTAACCATCCTGCCTCTGCTGATGTTAACAGTATTTTTTCTATTAAATTCAATGAGAGCAAGGTTAAATTTAACAAAGAAATTGCTGGTGATGAACATAAAAACTATCTGACAGCTACATTTAATTTTCATGTCAAGCACACGGCTTCCTCCATCTCTCCCTTTTCCGTGTCTTACAACAAAGTTACTAATGTCAAAGTTGGTAACCATTTTAGGTGCCTGACAGCATTACAAGGCAAACAAATTGTCAGGAGAACCTCAGAAAGAAGGATCTCATCTATAGATTTTTTTCTGTAATTATCAATATTTCATTCTGAAGTTCTGCTCAGATACACTTCTGCTGATGGCAAAGAGAGTTGATAGCAATGAGAATTTCTGGATTTGTCAAATGTGAAATATTTGTGCCTATTCATATAGGAGGAATGAGAGAATACTTCAAGATTTGACACCACACTTTTGAGTAACGCAAAGCAAATTATAAGAAGGCAATTTCAGGATGCTATACAAAACTAACTCTATTTGCTACCATTTTTATCTCCTCTACCAGTGGATCCTTTCTGGTTACAGACTTCATCAGGATCCTTTCTGGTTACAGACTTGAAACTATCTACAGCATCCTTTGTGATTCTACATTTAGAAAGGAAATTAAAGGGAAAAAAATGGAAGCAGAATACTTTTTCTGTAATAAAAGAAGAAAACAAGAAAATTCAGTATTTCTGTCTTTCTTCTCCCTCTTCAAAATTTATTTTCGTATTGCTTCAAGCATGTGGTTCAAGATTGTCTTTTAAAGGTCCCAAAAAGATGGTTGAGAAAGAAAATCTGCATGTGCTGCTTTGGAAGTTATTTACAGAGAATAACCTGTTCATCCATTAATCAGAGGAGGTAAAATTTACTGTTTGAATAAGTGAGAAGAGGTAGACACATGCACTCACAAACCTCTAGGTGAGTTGCAGTCAGACATCCTTTCTGTTTGCAGAAAAGAAAAAAATAAAGTAAAAGCTTTTTGCATAATGAGGATATAAAGACTAAACAGAAAAAAAAAGAAAAAAAAAAAGATCACAGAAAAGCAGGTCAGTAGAAGGTGGAGGTGTGCAGAACACAGATGCTCTGTAACATCCTTCCTCTCTGGAAATCCTACAGTTACTCATGACTGAAGAGCTGCAGTATTTACAACTGCATTCATGTTTCAGTCTCAGGAACTGATTTCAGATCTGCAGTCAAGGTTTACAGGCACGCATCAAAACTAGAAATTGTACAACACTTGAAAACTTTATTTTTGTAGGCAATTAGCAGCGGTAGTGGAGTGAAACTACAGAGTATGAGTTGGTTTTGTCAGATGAAGAGTCGATCATTTTTTTTCCTGGGCAGTCATGAAACTAGTGATTTTTCTTTTTTTACAATTTCCCTATACTGCTCATTTGTTGTCTACCTTAACTTAAGCAAGGCTTTTGACACCGTCTCCCATACTATCCTCATAGGGAAGCTCCGAGAGAGTGGACTAGACGAGTACATGATGAAGAGGATCGAGGGCTGATTGGATGGTAGAGCTCAGAGGGTGGTGATAAATAAGGTCAAGTCCAATTAGAGGACTGTGGCCAGTGGTGTCCCCAGGGGTCAGTACTGGGCCCGGTGCTGTTCAGCTTGTTCATCAATGACCTGGACTAGGGCACAGAGTGCACTCTAAGCAAATTTGCAGACAACACCAAGCTGGGTGGAGTAGCCGACACTCGGGAAGGCTGTGCTGCCATCCAGAGGAACCTAGACAGCAGGAGAGTTGCCAGCAGGTCAAAAGAGGTGATTCTGCCCCTCTCCTCAGCTCTGGTGAGGCCGCACCTGGAATATTGTGTGCAGTTCTGGGCTCCCCAGTATAAGAGGGGCGTGGAGCTTCTAGAGAGGGTCCAGTGAAGAGCAACTAAGATGATTAAGGGAATGGAACATCTCCTATGAGGAGAGACTGAGTGAATTGCGCCTGTTTTCTCTGCAGAAGAGTGAGAAGGGATATGATTAACATGTATATGTTCATGAAGGGAGAATGCAGGGAAGAAGGGGACAAGCTCTTCTCAATGTTGGCCAGCAAAAGGACAAGGGGCATAAATGGGCATAAACTGAAGCACAGGAGGTTCCATCTGCAGGTGAGGGGAAACTTCTTTCCAGTGAGGGTGACAGAGCAGTGGAATAGGCTGCCCAGGGAGGTTGTGGAGTCTCCTTCTCTGGAGGTCTTCAAAACGCACCTGGATGTTGCCCTGTGCCACATGCTCTAGGTGTGCCTGCTTATGCAGGAAGGTTGGACTAGATGATCTTTAGAGGTCCCTTTCAACCTTGGAGATTCTGTGATTTGTTCTGCTACTTAAAACAACCTGACATCAACTATAACAGAATTAAGAAATTAATGACAGGTTGCTTTACTTAGAATTAATTAACTAATTACATTAATTAAATCTTTCTGATTAAACAGATAAGAAACCTTTCTTGTCCTGGTTCTTTGAATGAATTAAGATAGTTAATCCTTTTAATGAAGAACTATTATTTTAAGGGAGGATTGATGAATAGATGAAGAACATCTCTTGCTGTTCAAAGAAACATAGATAGAAATTGTTTCTTTTTCACATTTAACCTTCTGCAAGCATATTGCTATTAATGACATTTTCTTGAGGATATTAAAAAAAATATTCCAGGACAATCATGTTGCAAGCTACACTTGAATCAGGTGATACAAAGAATGGAAAAGGCAGACAGCCCTAGACTCTATCATCTCTGTCCTTAAAGAACAGCAGGGTGAAGCATGAAGCTATAAAATCAAAATCATTCTCTTGGCTCATTTTTTTTTCTTGCTCTAGTAACATTTAGATGGCTGTAATATTTTCTTATCTGATAGATATAGAAAATTTGCTTTTTGTTAGTTCTTTATTTCAACAAGTCATACATTGGAATACTATCTTCCTGAGGCGTAATTTTTGATGTAAACTATTAAAATTGCCTACATATTGCATACATTGCGATGGATTGAGAACTGGCTGGATGGCAGAGCTCAGAGGGTGGTCATAAATGGGGCCGAGTCCAGTTGGAGGCCT
>JAUBOD010000337.1:0-20488 GCA_032353885.1 Nothura maculosa
ACGAGAGGTGCTCCAGTCCATTAATCATCTTCGTTGCCCTCCGCTGGACCCTCTCCAGAAGCTCCACGTCCTTCTTACACGTAGGTCAATAGGGCTGCAGTCAAGGTTGCTTCTCTCTTCTAAGACATTAGATGAGAGGAACAGAGATGGCTGAAATGAGTTTATGTGGATAGACATGGAGAGTTGCCCTCCCTCTGCCCTAGTCCAGTGTGACAAGCATGGCACAGCTCCAGTCCAGCTGTCACCCAGATGTGCTCATGCAGGGCTGGGGCTGAGCTGAAAATCCCTGCCAAAAAGACAACTATGAAATCCAGTTTTAAGCTAGAGCTTAGTCAAATTACAGGGAAGGGAAAGGAAGGAAAGGAAGAAGAGGGGAGGGGAGGAGAAGGATTTATGATAGGAAGAGAATGGATTCAGTAGTTTAAGTTGTCCCAGAATGTCCCACTGAGCTATGTCCTCAAATAAGACATGAAAATCTCCCGGTCCTAGAAGGTTTTAATACTGAAAATGCTTTGTGTGCAAGCAAAAGGCATAAAATCTCTGAATGTGCCAAACATGGAAGTAATAAGAGATCAATATAAACTGTCTAGGTTATTCACCAGGAAATAGCAACTGTGCAGGTCAAGCCAAACTACGCTTTAGAATTGCATTCAATTTTAGGCTCCTTAGTGAACAGATTACAAGAATTAAAATGATGAAAAAACAGAGACTCATAGAGGGTTAGACAGAGGAAAAATAATAAAGGTGTATACTTGTGGAAAGTGTAAATGGATAAGATAAAATATAACAAAAGCAAGGAAAGGGTGTACAGTACAGAGAGGGCAGGCAGATGTACTAAATACTACATCGAAGTATGCTTAAAATAACACTTTACTATGAAAAAGAACAAATGGACTTTTTTCAAGTTTTCAAAATATTAAGCAAGTCAATTCAGGGGACACTAAAAAAAAAGCTTAGAATAGACTTTCATTGACATAAGATTAAAGATGAATACCTAATAGGATTGGCCTCTGCTAATTCATCCACTTCAATTATGTAGCCCTGAAGTGCCAAAGTATTGTTTTGTAATACAGTGCCAAAGTATTGTTTTGTAATACACTGCAGCTATATATACATTTTATGGAAGTCTGACATCATGTGAGCAATACTACAACAAGCAAAATGAATGGATCAATTACCCATCCAGAATACCATATCATCCCGGAGCATTTTCAGCTTTTTATACCAGCATGAAAGCTATAAAAATGACAAGGCCTATTTTATGGATATTTATGAGTAGATGGTCCAACAAGAGAACTATTCCATGCCATCTGTAGTAGAAGGTTTACATCTAGCAAAAGCTGCAATTTACACTTTTCAATATCCATACAAATATTACACACATAGCATAAATCATCAACTGCAGGGATTTTTTGATAGGTGTAATAGCTTTATAAATAAATTAGATATATTCTTATTTACTTGTGAATGTATTTATTGTTTAATTATTTAATCATTATGTATATATTAAAACATACGTATATACTCTCTGCTACACACTATTTCTTCCTGAGACAACACAAAATATGAGATGAAATTTAGCCATATTTGATCACTATCATATTTCCCAGAAAATAAATTCCTTAATGATTAGTGAACAAAAAAGAAACATAAAAAGATACTGTAGTCTGACTCAGTCGTTTTTAAGCAACACTTTGCTGTCATATTTGATTTGTTATTTTTATTGCTGTGAATTTGCTTGATTACTAAGTTTTGGGGGGATGGGAGGGAGCAGAGAGAGGGAAATGGTCACCATGTGTCGATCTCAGCTAAGCAGAGTAGACTTCTAGGTTCCTTACTTGCACTAAATTTTACATACTCATTGCTCATTTGCACAGTAATTGCTCATGAACAGCAAGCAAAAGACATCTTGTGTCATTTATGTTCAACAATTCAAGCGAATTTCAGAAAAAATTAATAGAAAATGCAAAGAAGGAAAATTAGCCAGCCATTATAGGAAAAGGGGCTAAGTGGATAATGCTCCTTCAGACAGATTTCCATACAATCCCCATAGAGGTTACTGTTCCAGTCTCCAGCAAGAGAAGTAGCTGGGAAGAATTTTGTCTTTGCCATCTTTCTTAAAAGAAAAAAAGAAAAAAAAAGAAAAAAAGAAAATCAATAAAAAGTAAAAATAGTCCAAATATTCATCTGAGCAGCTTTTGTTTGGTCCATTATGTCTCTGTATTTGGTTAAGAATCTATGATTCATATAACTTTTAAAATTAGACTATCAAATGTACAACCTTATAATACACAAGGCACTAGAACAGTTGAAGAGTCAAGAGGAAAATTGATGGAAAAAAAAGTCCCCAAATAAGCATTAAAAAAGTGTAAAACTATACCAGTATCTACCTCCTTTAACTATCTCTCCTTCCCTGTTACAGGACAGCTGAGAAGGTCCCAAGGGTCTAAGAAGAAAGAGATGCTCTCTCTGGCTTCCTAACAGACAATTATTTAGCATGTTCTTTGCAACAGCTGATATTTTCAAACCAAGAAGGCTGCTTTAAAAAAACAGATGGATATTTTATGCCTCCAGGTTGCTTTCAGTACAGTGCAAATCACTATTTTATTTTTTTTAAATTCAAAATGATTTTTGACTATGGATAGGGGAAGAGTTGGGAGTGCCCCAGGTGTGCTATGGATTCAACAGTGAAAAGCACCAAATAGCTTAGAAACAGTAGATGGAAACAACCATAACCTATCCATTGTATGACTGCAATCGCTCAGAGAAATTCTACAAGGAAAACAGCACTGTTTTTCAGTGGTTATGCAAGTTGTTATTATTGTTACGGTTTTCCTCCCTTTCCCAAGTCACATAGCTTTGCCACTGAAGGTCAAAACGCCTCACTGACCGGGCATTTGTGCTGAACATAGGCACTAAGAAACCTCAAAGAGTCACTTGCTTTACTGAAGAAGGAATCAGTGTTTTGGCACTCTCATTTTTCCAGATTCCTTCAGAGTGCACTGGATCAAAATAGGGACTTTTGAGACTGTTTCTGCAAAGCTTAGTAGTGGTTTGTCTGCTACGAGGTGTCATTACAAGATCTGATCCAAAAGAGAGGATATCCAAAGCCAGAGCAAGTGCTAGAAAGAGCACTGAGCTCCTGGGGCACTTGGGCCAGGACTTCATGGGCTATCTCCGTGGCTAAGCCTCTCAGATCCAAATCTTGGGTGCAGGTTCAGTCTCCAACTAAGGAATAGTTAGGAAATGATGGATAGCAAGTCTGTGATAAATTAGGAAATTAGAAATAGGATTGGACAAGCCTTCCAGTGACTCCATCCACTCGAATTTTCCTTTTTGTATAATTAAGCATAGTATATTTGCATGGCAATCCTGTGCCAGCATTTGCCTAATCCTATTTCAAAGGCAGCATTGCTCCCAATAGGAAAAGCAAGTTGGGATGTGTTAGTTAAAAAGAGGTTAGGTTTACAGGATGCTCAGGAGGAATTTTTGATGATTAAATGACTAGGAAATATTTTGGGAGACACAAGGGACCTTGTGCTGAAAGGTAATTCAGGTCCAACATCTGTATCCCGGCAGGCAGATATATGAGACCTTCTCTGGCATTTACAAAAGCCCAGGCAGCTGTTACGCAGCACTGGCTGCGTAACACTCTGTGTGAATGCATAAATAAAATATGTCCTGGTATTGCTGGTGACTATGTCAGCATTGTTCTTTAAATACTGCAATAACATTCATGCATGAGGAACACAGCACTCAACAGAGATTTTGCCCTTGGCCGGACTTATCCTTGCCCTGACTGCCCTGATAAAAAAGGATATACAACAGGCATTAAATGTGCCCAATATGTCCAAGTGCTTTGGATGTGAATGCAATCACTTTCCTTGATGGGATGAGGAACGCTACTTATGTAAGAACAAGCAAACAGCATAGCCCCTTACAGACGTGTCAGTACATTATGTGATGAGACAGTGGCTACAGGAAGAGGGGGCAGTGGGCATAGCATGTCCAGCACCTTCAGATAATGACCCTGACCACACTTCCATCATGTCCTTGACCGCATGCCTGACATGTCTACTGTAAGCCAAACACTTCTCAAGAAATCCACAACCACAAGGATGAACATAGCACAGCAACCCTTGAGGAGTGCAGCACACCCCTTGCCAGGGGTACTCTAAAGGTGTCCTGCAGGCTGCATGAGAAGAGCCATGTTCTGGCTCGTGGTGGGGATCATCAAGGTGTGGGAACTGCACATGAGTGTGAGCTTGCTCTCTGTGGCATATTGCCAAGTGAGTCTGACTTCCAACTCCAAGAACAGGGACAGAGAGGGAAAGAAAACAGTAAAATTACTCCACAGGCCTGCGGGAGGAAAGGAGAACAATGTGACCCCCTGACTGCAAATGGGCTTTTCTGCAGAATCCTAACAACTTCTCATAGACTAGCAAAAGTGGCTGTCATCTGCATTTTTTTTCACATGAGAGCGTTAATCTCAACAACAAAATAAGCAGAGGACACCTTACTTAGCATTTTTGAAGGGGCATGGCATGACAAGAATTAAGTGCGTGAATAATTATTCAAGACAAAATACAGGAAGCTTTGCCAAATGCTGCACATCAGGAAGTACTTAAATCTACACTACCCAAAGCATTGTCTTCTCCAGTGCTTTCATGGTAGCAGGCTTTCCTATGCTGCTAAAATACACTAAAAAATAAATTAAACATTAAACTAAACACACTAAGAAATACACTATTACACAAGAATTGGTAAAAATTTCCTGCACTTAGTATGACAGATCATTATTTACTTTGAGTGAATTCAGGCATATGTTCACATATGATGTGACAATAATTCAATACTGTAAACTGCATTCTTCTTCCCATGATTACTTTTATCACTTGAAAATAAAATGGAGTGAGGAAGAGAAATGTAACTCGTACTGCATAACAATTTTTCCCTCTCAAATCAGATATAAATACTCATTAGTATCCTTCAAACATTGAATAAACAAAACTGCCGCACAGAAGCAAGCAAAGCTGCCTGTCTCATCCTTCACTTGAACAGCAAAATTTCAGCCCTCTGTTTTCCATGACATAACAGACTATTGTGGACAGTTTCTCAGGGCCGTACTCACACTAGGACCCAATTTGTGGCCAATACCAAAAAGCGCTCCCAACACAGCTTTCTTCGCACCACTCTGCTTCCTTTGCCACCCCTTCCCATTCACACTGCAATGCTTCCTCTACGCTCTCTTCCAACCCTAAACCTAACCCAAAACTGAACCCTTGGTGTGAGACAGACACTAAGGGCCTCGCTGGCATTAGGACCTATTTTCTGAAAAGACCAAAAAATGCTCCCAGCACAGCTCTCTCGGCACCTCAGTGCATGTTCTACCTCTCCCTTTCCACCCAAAGTCCAAAGCAGCCTCTACGCTCTCTCCTTTTCTCAACCCTAACCTCAACCCTAAGTGTGAAACAGATTTTCAGGGCGGTGGTGGCACTAGGGCCCATTTTGCTGCCAACACCCAAAAGTACTCCCAGCAGAGGTCTCTTCGCACCACTATGATTCCTCTGCCTGTGCTCTTCCACTCCCACTGCAACATTGGCTCTATGCTCTCTCCTTCTCTGAAAACTAACCCTAACCCTAGGTGTGAAACAATTTTTCAGTGCTGTACTGCCACTAGGAGCAATTTTGGGCCCAATACCGAAAGGTACTTCAAGTACAGCATTCTTTGCACCGTTTCCTCTGATCTGGGAGAGGCAATTGGGAGGCTTTTTGGGCCGCTGTCAGGATTTGCCATGGAACAAGACCACCAGCACCATCCCCAGCTGCAGCTTATCAGCTACACGGCCAGACGCACATGGTGGGGAATGAGGAAGAGCAGACTGCAGTGAGCAACCACCTGCTGCTGCCAAACTTCCTACATCTGACCACAGGTTGACATGTGCGGGAGCTGTTAGTTAGGGCTGGAAATGTCCATCTGTATGGACAGAGACAAAGGGAGAAAGGGCTGTCCTTGCCCTCCCTGTGGCCCCAGGAGGTTTTGCTGGGGGGGTTAGCAAAAATAGCACTTCTCTGCTGGCTTAGTTCTGCTTAGGAGGACGAGAGAGTGCATAGTCTCCTGGCTTGGGAAGCGCGCAGCATTTTGTGGGCCCTTAGCTTCAGCATAACTGAATGGCAATGCTTTTTCTGCCATCAAGGCCAAACACTACTCAACTAGCAGAGAAGGAAATCAATACTGAAGGTTTCAGGCTAAGAACAACTCTATATCATTGAAAACTTCAGCATTTTGACGCATCCAGCAAACTTGTGCTATGAGCTATACTAGCTTTGAGGAAGTACCCCCTCACATTAATCTGCAAGCAGCTAATATTTATTGCAGCTGTTCTTCCTCCATGGAAGGGGTTGAACCTTGTCCCATTACATTTTTGCCATTGGCATGAGCAGCCTAGGATTTCCTGAGGGATTTTAGCCCATATTCATTCCTATTTATGAAACATCGTTTCCTAGAGAGGCCTTCAGATAGGTCCTGAGGAAACAGCAAGACCTTTC
The DNA here is from genome assembly GCA_032353885.1 of Nothura maculosa. Classification (NCBI taxonomy): domain Eukaryota; kingdom Metazoa; phylum Chordata; class Aves; order Tinamiformes; family Tinamidae; genus Nothura; species Nothura maculosa. The sequence continues at coordinate 6,550 of JAUBOD010000337.1, forward strand.
ATGATAACTGCAGCTGGCCTGCCTGAGTTGTCCTGACCTTCCATTGGCCTTATTTATTTTATTTCTCTATTTCAGGTTATAGTTAATTAAGTTCCTCTGTTGTTAGGACTATAGCAGTGAGATGGTTTTCTAGGCAACTGCATTAAGCATGCAGATAGGTTTAAAGGTATGAAGCTGTAGCACCACTGCCAGAATGTAATTCAAAGGGCAGGATGCATCTTTATCCTTAAGGTATTGATTGTGGCTGCTACTGTTCTCAGAGAAAGACAGATGCCAGTAAAAACCCAAACCACCTTACAATTTTGCAACTAAATTATCAAAATGATCCTCAAAAGTGATATCATTACTCATCAATACAATACCAGGAGCTGGTATTGAGCTCAAGACAATAAACAAATACACAAATCTATTTGTCACAGAGCCACTCACAATCCTAAACCTACCTGCCCTTTTCAGGGAACTAAGTTTGAACAGCAAGGGAAAGGCTAAGTAATTCTACACAATCTCTTCCTTAGGAATACGTACTGATAGGAACAAAAACTACCATCATACCTTGCTACATAGGGTGGAGAAAAAACTCTAACTGCCCAGAGAAGGCTGAGTAAGCTTGTGTTTTCTGTAAGCCATTGTGCTTTATCTTAAGTAAAGTACTGGCATGAGTATAAATTCTCTGCAAAGTATCTCTCTATCTATCTTGTGGCTCCTGAGGGTCTGAGCTGCACGTCAGAAGCTCACACTGCCACCACTGTTCTGGGAAAGGGTGTTTCTGAAGAGGAGGGGTGCTAACCTGTGCCAGCCCTGTAAGATCTGCCAGGTCCTAGCCCTGGCAGACACCTTCATGGCACCGCAGTAGGGCAGAACCTTGGGGTCCCTTGGGTTCCCTAAGGACACTGCAGCTTTGTCCAGCAATTGCAACATGGTAAAAAATCAGCAGGATCTCTAAGACAGTCACATGTTCACTATTATAAGGAAAAGTTGAATGCTTGTAGCAAACTATTTATAAGAGCTGACAGAATATCACTGTGATGGGCTGCCTGAAGCTGAAAACTATCTTTCTAATACCTGCTCCCCGCTGCTACAACCTCCTTTCCAGCTGAGTAGTGCTAGAGCTCTGGGATGTGAGCTCCTCTGAACACATCTCCAGGTGTAGGTGGGCACTGGCTGATTTGGCTCTATGACTCCAAAAAGAGGACACAAATCAAACCTGTTGCCTTTAATCTGGACTTGCTTCTTACACTTTCCAAGTCGGAAGGAGAAAACACAATGGGTTGTTCTAGAAGAGGCAAAGGCTAACATTATTAGTTACCAAGTTGGAGATGAGGCTTCAGGAGGGAAAGGCAAGCAATGAAGCCCATCTCTAAGATGTGGTTGATCACAGATTTCTTCTAGGTTATTTTCATGTCTTCCATCTACCATCCCAAGATCAGGCCTTGGCCAGTAAAAGTGCAACAGCAAGTGCTCCTGAGCACTCCAGGAGCTGCACGCCAGCCTTGCTTAACTTCATTACTACGGTTCCTTCAGTCTTCCCTCCTCAGCACAAATAAGGTATTTGAGGTTTACCTGGGAATGGTTGCCTTTAATACGCAAGATTACTTTTGATACTGATCTTATCAGAAATACAGGCTCCCTCTACCACTTCCCTGGTTACCTGGGAAATTAGTCATGCATATCATGATCAACTCCTGGAGACCTTTCCAGATACAGGTGAAATATTCATGGCTTATCTTGGGTTGAGGGGTTAACTCAACCATTCAAAGCATTTTCTGTTTATTACAACATTCATAAGTCTGTTCCTGTGCTCTGCTAATTACATATTGCTTGTGCACACTCTTGTTAACCATCATTAGGTAATCTCCACCATCACTTGACTTCTCACAGAAAACACACTGCACAGATGTTATGGGTGACAGACTCCGTAAAGGCTTTTTAGACCAAGCAGCTTCCACTTTACCCCACCCCACTAAGCCACAGGCATTTCACTGTCCTCTTGACTGCTTTGATGCTGAGCAGGCGATACCTGAGATCCAGTCATCCACAGGTCTAATGCCTGCAAACACCAATCTTCAGGCTTGAAAACTGCCCCACAATTGCTGCAACTGAGGTTACCTGAATGAATTCAAACCAGAAGGGAATTACCTGTTCTTCCATGATTAAAAGTTACAAGAGAGCTCAGCCTGTAACATGTTTTCAGCAGAATCAATTACTAAGTATAGAGGCCTGAGAACACAAACCTAATTACTGCACAGAGCCATTTCTCCAAGATAACCAAGTGCGAAAAGCACTCATGCTTCTTGACTCCTATTCCAAACTGAGCTTCTCCAGCAAATCTTGCCTAATTATCCTGAATCTGCTGACATTTTTATATTGTTTACTGGGTGATTTTCTATGTCCTTTTTCAGCAAGTTGAGAAAACTGACACACACAGCTGGAACTGAAAATTTTTTTTTATTTCACATTTTAAATATGAAGCAACTCTGAGGATCAAGAAAAGTCTCACTATGTGAGACATGGATTGTCAGATTACTTCCAAAAATTTTCTCTCTGAAACATAGGCTTCCTAAAAATCACTGAGGGGAAGCTGGGGAGCAAAGAGGACAGTGCACATACTGCATCCTTATTCTCATTAACCCCACGCTTATTCTACAGTCAGCATTTAGACCCTTTGGCTGCACTGAGGATGAGTACCTCCTATCAAGTCACTTTGTGGAGTTTTTTAGGCCATGATTGTCAATTCCCAAACCCCAGAGCAGTTCCCAGGACTAGCTCACACCTGCAAGTGGGCAGAGACAGCATAGAAAATCTCTCTGTGCCCAAACATTTTGTGCATTTGGTGCAAAACCGAATTCCTGCTTTATTTGGTGTTTATTTTTGTCACTCACATTTCCTTTTTCTTTTCATGCAAGGATGCGAGTCTAGCCCATCCCTGCATGCTAGTATTTGCAAAAAGCTGCAATGTATTTTTTGAGCAGAAAGAGGGGAAGGCACTGTCTTGGCATATTTATTTAGGAGGCCTATGTGGAATAGGAGGAGCATCTTTCCCCACAGACTCCAGCGTTTCGAGTATTGCAGGATGTGGTCGCCCACCCGACAGGCTCGGGCAGCCACTTAGAGCAGTCAGCGCACTTGCGTGATGCCGTCACAAGACAGAGCTGTTAGTCAGAACTACAGAGCTTTCAGTAACCACAGAAAAAAAAGATAATCCTCTCCAAAAAGGAACAAAAGCTTCGTTTTTTTTTTCTGTTTTTATCAACAGCTTAATGCACTAATAACAATACAACGCTTGTCACACAAAACCATTTCCAATTTTAAAGCTTGCTGAATTACTTCTGTGGCCTGTAAAATTTGGGGCACTTCAGAGAGAGCTAGGGCTTTCCATCTTCGTTTTGATCATCTCGCAGAGGCTGGCTGAGTCACTGAGATGGCAATCTGAATGAAACTGTCGTTTCTCTCAGCCACTGGATCCAGTGCAATGTATGAATGTGACTCTTTGAGGGCTCTTGGAAGGCAAAAGGACAAGGCCACTGTTACAGACATAAAAATTCAGGGAAGGTCTCTAAAGTACTTCAACCACATGAAGGGATGTATTTGATTGTCATGCCTAAGTCAAAAAAAAATGCTATATATCTATATCAAAAAAGAAAAATAAAGAGATATCAAATCTAGAAGCTTTAGGAAGATAAAAGACTGCCTCCATGAACTTAAAATAATTAATAAGAGGCAGACATTTGAGACCAAATCTATAATCAAAACCATTTGAAATTGTGAGATTTGCTACATACTGCTGTCCCCCTTATGAATCATCAATTGCAAAAATCAACAATTTTTTTAAAAAAGCTGCAAATCTAATTCTTATTTTCTACCTTCCTAGTGGGATACCTCTTTGATTTTGAACATGATATTGCAAAAGATAAGCCGAAAATCTCCCTTACACAGTGAGTGCTCTTGATAGATACTATAAAAATACTCTCCAGTCCAGTCAACGGGTGGGCATACAGGTTACAAAATGAAATTAATTCCTGAAACATCCCAGTCTCTCACTGATCTGGAATTTCTCAAAAATGTTTCCCATGAAAACTGAAAGAATGTGCTAAGGTACTGTCTATTTCTATAGCAATTATGTGCCAAAATAAGGTGAGTATTAGCAATGTGAAAACAGATTTCTCTTCTTACAAAGCTGCTGTCCTCATATGAAAACAACAGAAGCAGCATTACTGCTTGTTATCATAGCCAAAAAAAGTCTCCTAATTGAAATATATCTCATGACATCATTATACTGATCATAAAAACAGCCATAGAGAACCAGATCCAAGCCATCTAAACCAGTTTCTAATGGTGACCAGCAATAGATATGCAAGGAGAGTTATAAAATCAGGACAAGCACTTAATGATACTCTCTCAGTATACTCCTCCAGCCTCTGGCAATGTGCTGCACAACCATTTCCAGAGCCAGAAGCACAGGTTTAATTTCTGCATTTAATAGGTCTTGATGGTTTTCTATTTTCATGAATCTGTGTAATCACATTTTGAATTCATGTAAATTTTATTATTTATAATAAAATTTTATAAATTATATTTATAATATATTTAAATTTTATAAATATATATAAATATTTTATAAATTTTATAAATATATTATAAAATATATTTAAATTTTATTATTTATAACAATATCTACAATCCTAGGTCCTACAGCAGAACTTCAAGATGTGACATTATCTTGCTATTTCGTTTCAAGCTTGCTGTTTAGTAGTTTCATTGGATCCTCCCTTGCTATTATTTTAGAAGAAAAAAATGTCCAGCCTTTATTCATCTCCAGCCATGATTTTATAGCTGTCTTCACATTTCCTCTGAGTCCATTTTTTTTCCCAAGCTAGAGTCCTAGTATATTTGATTGTTCTTGCACTGAGACTATTTCATAGCTTTGATTGTCCTTGTCACTCTTTCATGTACGTTTTCTGATTCTATTATATATATATTTTATGATGTAAGGACCAAAAATATCGACAACATTCAAGATAAAATACCCTAATAATGTTCTGTGGGTTCTTCTCCTTTCCTTCCCTAGTAATTTGTTTCATATTGACTGCTACTGAGCTCTCAACAGATGTTTTTACAGAATGTGCTATAAGACGTTAGGATTACTGTAGCTATTTCTGAGATCATAATTGGGCATATATTACTATTTCTCTTGTCAGTTTTTTACATATATGTGTGTGTACATTTTCATACATCCTCTTCTTCTTCACCCCTACTCAGTATCAGAAGCTGTTACAGCAACTCTTCACGTTTAGGTTTTGCCTCTGCTGTCCTGAAGAGTTTAGACCACAGACTGCTGTCATTTGGCTTTTCATATATTTTCCATTTGCCTGTGAATGGCTTGAAGAGCAGCGCTCCTCAGAAACATCCCCACGGGACTACAGTGGTAAGTCCCTCTGGTGAGATAAATAACTACTTACTCTTCTAATCGGTTACATATCCATGTCAGCACCATCTCTCTCATCCTAGGCTTAGCTTCTCTAAGAGCCTTTGGTGATGATCTTGCCAAATGCTTTTTGGGAAATAGATTACATGGTCGGTATCTCACATATCAACATGCCTGTTCATTCATTCAAAGAAAGAATTCTGATAGATACGAGGAATTAATTCCCTTTACAAAAAAAAAAGTCATCTCACCCAACACCTCATATTTGTCTACATATCCAATAATTATGCTGAATTATTATAGTACATAATATCCTGAAGACCTTGCAATTCCTTTTAAAAACTGGCATCACTTCTTCCACCTTCCATTCCTCTGGTATCCATGTGGTTGTAAATGAAGAGGTCTCCACCACAATTAATAGCTCAGCCTTTGCACATTTGTGTCATCTTAGAGCTCTCGCACAAAAACCGCACAGTCCTACTGATCACTTTCTGCTTCTGTCCTTGTGGTGGCTACTTAGGGCTATCTGTCTTTTATGCATTTGCCAGGATTCCTTTCTCCAAAACTGCTTTAGGTTCAGGCCATTCAAGTGATCATTCTTTATTCCTAAGAAAACAACTGAAGATAAAGTTTTGAAAAAGCAATGCAAGGCAAAGACATAACAGCATTGCAAAGAAAAAAAAAAACACATCAGAACATCACTTTCAAAATCTGGTCATTAAAATCTTTTTATTTAACTTCCTGTGGTGTTCCTTCACACAATTGGGGGAGAAGCAGAAGAGAACATCAAGATTCTGTGTACATAAGAGCCTCTTTATCAGCTCGATTATGTTTCTTTTTCTGTCTACACGCTTCTGACTCAAGAGGAACAAGCAAGCAAAACATTGCAGTGAATAGACATGTTTTTTTTAAGTAGGATGAGCCTTTGTGAAATAAAAGTTTCTGTAACAAAGGCTTTTAGGCAGTGGGGCTTTTTATACATCACTCACATATAATTCGGTAATGAATAGTTACCAATGTAGTCAGGCAGTAGTGGACCCAATTATGCAATTACTGCAACTCACTGCACAAACAGAATCATTGTAGGGCCAACACATTCATGCCCCTTGCGTGCGTGCTTTTGTAAGCATGGCGTTACCCTCTCAGTGCGATGGCAACCTACGGATATTTCAACCCTGTGCATCATCACTTCTGTCTTTGGGCAAGTTTTAGCACATCTGTTTGGGAGAAAATCCTTTGATTTTTCAGAGGCAGCTCACTGCAGTACTAACATGACAAGCAGGAACATTAATTCCCTCAATTTCAGACAATTAGTGAAGTTAAATTTCAGACTTTCTCTGAGTTTCCTAACCTCAAAGTTCTCTTTTGTTATATTTCTATTCCTCATAGGTGTGGAAAAGTCGCAGCAACATCATCATCAAGAAACTTGCATGAAACTGAAGTAAAATCACAGTGAAAATTGATTTTTCCTCTTTGTCTTAATGGAATATTGAAGCAATGTGTTGCTTCTCACACTTACAATTCTGGCTGTGATGTGCTGTGTAGGAAGTACAATGCTTGAGACTATTACTAAATAAAATAACACCGAAGATGTTATTCGTGTGTTGTAGCAAGGGTAAAAATCACAGATTGTTCTAAATTGTTTATGGAATGTACCTTAAAAGCACAAAATATCTAACAGTATATTTGTCTTGATATGGCACTATCATGCCAGCGTTAGTCTTTTTCTGCTCACCTCTGTTCAGATCTCTAGAGTACATAGCTCTCTTCTGTTTGTCTCTTATTCTGAAAAGCAGTTGATCAAACCCCACGACCAGGTCTATCTGCAGGTTTGCTGGAGGCAATTAGTTAGGACCAGCTGACAAAACCACAACCAGTTCCTTGCACCCATGTGTATAGTTCATGTTAGTGTATATAAGTAACAGCACATTCTTTCCAGAAGGTAATGATACTGATCTTGAACAGGAATCCAGTTTGTTTTGTAGAATAACATGTGGAGAACCAGATTACACCATGTCCAAATACTATGATATTTCAATAAATGACACCACTTCAGGCCTGTTTCTGTTTCTGTGGAGTGTGTTAGCATAGCAGCTGCTTTTAATCTGAGTTCCAGTTTATTGGTACTCCCTCTCCCAATGCTCCCAGAGTGTCAAACTTAGTCTCATCTCTATTTTTAAAAGCTCATTTATCATTAAAGTACAGCTGGAAAACCAAAAAACCTCTAGACTTTGGATGGATTAAAGTGTTAGGCACAGAAGCAAAGTTTTTATTCAAATATACAACTTCCCCTGCACATCAGTGTTTTCAACACTTTGTCATATTTAGAATCTGTTTAGCTTCAATATTATTAGAAGCACAACTTACATTACTTATAAAAGCGAAACAAAATAATGTTTGTAAGCCAGAAATGTCTACCTCCTACTGAATGAGAATTGTTAATTAATAAAGAGCTCTTTGAAATCTATATAAAGACTTCTGTAGTCCTGAGAGCATTCTACACCAAGTTCCTGTAATTCACAACAAATTCAAAATATAAAATTGATAACAAGTGAAAATTAAGACCATAGGAACCACTAAATATGGAGATGGGCATATTTCATTCTAAGAATTTGAACCACTTTTTTTTTTGTAATTTGGTTCATCAGAATTGATGATTGTTCCATTTGGGTAGAGAAGCGTTTCTAACGATGAACTTTGCTCCCTTGTGCTACCAAACTGCCTCATCCCGTCAGGCTGCGACAGCCCGAAAAGGGAACTGCAAAGACCAAAAGCTGTTCTGTCCCGGTTCCTTTAGGAAGAGAAAGTGTTATCAGACCTGGGATGCTGTTGCAGCTTACTGGGAAACTCAGATAACCATCTGCTAGAAGGGAAGTTCAAATCCATTGTGGTAATCCCTTCTGAAACCCAGAAAAAGAAAACAAGCAGCAGCAAACTACCGAGGCTTTCACAACTTGGAGATGCAGGACCTTGCAACCAAGAGGGAATTTATTAAAAGCAGGCAAGTTACATCTTGGAAAGAAGCCATGCAAGGGAGGATTTTCCCCATTCTGATGTTTGCACTCAAATGAGTGTCTTAAGCACTGCTTGGATGGGTGCATGTGCTCTCTAGCTGCATGCAGTTTGGCTGCTAGCTTAGCCAATGCTCAAGTTCTGAGTGGTGCAAGAGCTCACACTTCCTTACTTGGTTTTGATTTGCCAAAACCTAAATTATAGAGGTGAAAGTCTCTTTACTAAAGTGTTTGCATAAAAGAAGAGAAATGGTCTGGGAACCTGACAATAGCAGTAGTTTTAAACTCAGCCTCTCCAGACCAGATCTTCAGAAAAAAAGACAGTTTGCTAGTGACCTCTCTGCTTTATGGGAGAGTACGCTTTGAAGGGCAAGTCAAGGAGGAAAAAGGACGAGAGAAGAAATGAGAGGTAGCAAATGAAAGTGTTGCTCACATTTTGAAAATTATGCAAGTAATATTTTAAATGAAAGCAAACCTTTCCCATAAATCCAGAATCTGCAAGTAGATAGGCCTGTGGGACAGAAGATGTCTTTAGAGTAATCAGAAACTCTGTGTGAGCCATCTAAAAGGAGAATAAAAGCATTAGTCATTCCTAATACTCAGATTAACTCCTTTCCAAAAACTGATTACAGCTCTAAGTACAGCCCAAATCTGGTATTTACAAGAAGACAAAAGTGACTTTTTAGCAGTTCTGTCTCAGATCCTCCCTCTTCTCTTTCTACATAGCCTAGAATGGCTTTTAAAAACTCATAGATTTCCACTATATATAGCTACTTGACCTATACAGCAAATTTCACTGGAAACTATACTTCCCCTTAACCAGTCAGATAACTTACTGCCTGGGGTGTCATGCAATGTACTGCAGCCTAGTGAATACTTCTGAATACTGCACAGATCTGTGAAATGTGCCTTTTCTCTCTCCTTCCTGAATAAAAGCAGTGAATCACAAAAGCTCTAGGCCGCAACTCAGAGAATTGACACATATTTGCAGCAGAACTCATTTTACACATATGTTTAAGTTCTTAAGTCCTGAGCAAAAGTTTAACTGCTGTGTATTACCTGCCAAATGAAATCCATAAGGAATAGTAACCTCCATGTTCAGTGGTGGTGAAGCTGGGTGGTCAGACTAACAGAGCAAGTGCTCACACTCTACTCAATCTTAAGCAAAAAGGCTGAAAAGTTGTTAACAGGGATCATCTTGCTAGAAAGGATGTTAATATAGCTCGAGGATTAAAAAAAAAAAAAAAAAAAAAAGGACACTAGACTTCCATACTAACTCCATTTCATTATAGGCATTCACTGTGTTTAGCTGGTAACCAGAGTGAATATGAGTTGTTCTCACCACATTGCATCACCTATATGTCCACCAAAAACTTTTCAAAGAACATATAAACAGCATGCAGGAAGACAGAAATCAACAGTGTTGAGGTTACGCCTTCAGTCTCAACTGAACTGCTTTCACTACTTCTTAACTGAATGATCATATACTATTTTCTGTTTCTTCCGGTGTATTAAGGCATTTATTTTATATCCTTACCTTTCTGCCAAACCAATACTTTTTCCTTGAATTGTTCCTTAGTACAATTATTAGTAGACTACTGTTAATAAATTCCAGAATATTGTTAATTTCAAACAGAAGTAAATGAATGGAATAAATACCATTGCTTAGTGTATAATGTCTCTTTTTTCCCTCTTTTTAAATTATAACTTCACAACTTGTCCCAAAACTTAAATTTGTTTCTTTGAAATATAACTAAGTGAATTAGGATCCAGTTCTGTTCCTATTCAAACCACTTAGAAGAATGACCAAAGATGCAAATGAAAGGAAAAATGAGACTTAGTTGCAACTCTCGCTCCCAGTGTTATGTTCCTTTTTTCTCTTCCCTCATACATTAATTAGACATTTAGTCTGGTTTCTGAATGGAAAGAAGTTTACAGTGACCACAAAGTCTGCCTGCTTACCTTCACTCCCACAGCAGCGCTTCAGCCTTCTGACTAACTTAATTTGAGAGAGATCTACTGATCTCAGAGAGGTTATATTCCTACAGATTTGCAGTAAGTCAGCAGAGGAAAGGAAAGAAAAACAAGGCAGTTGCTCCTCTAAAGGAGGAGCAAAGGTAATAGCATGAGATGCTAGCTTCTCATTTGGCTTGACTTGTGGGCAGCTCAGAGCCAGCCTGGCCAGGTTGAGATGCAGGAGGGAAATGAGGAGTGAGATCTCATCTGGGAGCTGAAGAACATGGAGATTTTCTTAGGTGTGATAGGCTGCAGATCTGTGGAACCTAAGGCTCACAAATTATAGCCCATGAACTCAGGAGTCAGTAATATGTTATGCTTTAGGGGTTTTTTTCAGAGTGATTATGACTCAGAGTCCTTGTGCAAATCTAAGTTCTGAAGATAAATCCTACAGGTCCAAAAGAGCATTTTGCTGAGCTAAAATTTAGCAGAAACTCTTGGATTCGGCCCACTGGTGGGTGGTAAAAGCTCACTTCCTCACAGCATTTCTCCCCAGATGTCAAAAGACTCTTTTACCAAATACCACCTTATCTTGCCCATGGAAGCTGTGAAAGCTTGTATAAAGCCTAGCTTATAAAAGTAACACTTCCCCTGATACTGTATTTTTCCTCTTCCATCAGTGCTAGATTAAGCAAAATTTTCATTTTTTTCAGAAACCTAATAAGCGAAAGCATAGGTCTTAAGAATGAAAGCTGCTATAGATAATGTCCCAGAAACACTTAAAAGTAGGACAAGAAATAGGAAAATCAAATTCCATGGCCCACTCAGCTGCATGAATTTTTCCTCTATTATAATAGACAACATAGCACAGTAGCTCAACAACTAAAATTATTCACATGCAGACTCCATTTTAAATTCACAACAATTTTGCTATTAAATATATAGGTATATAAATAGTTTTTTGTGATATAATGACTTTACAGTCACCTAGACCAGCTTTGCTAGCCCCCTCATCTGAATCCCATCCTATCAGGACTGTAAGATACCACCAGAGTTCTCACCACTTAGAAGCTACAGGTGAAGTCAATGCTTGGTCCCAGTAAGCGACAGTCTCTACCAAACTTTATAAGACCATATAGTTTGCCTTTAAGGAGGGTACCTAGGCTAACTAACTCGGTATCTTTTTGTAGGTTACTGGTGGGAGTCTTCCTATCACCTTCAGTCACAATTAAAAAAAAAAAAAAAAAAAAAAAAGATACTTCTCTAAAAATGTAGGCCTTTGAATTGCTGTGTAAAAATTACAGGAACTCTAATCCAAATTACTGTTTATCAGTTGCTGGTGAAGCTGGAAGATATTTTATGTACTACACAGAGTTCAGTTTGTTTTTATTTTTTATTCTCTTATGGCATGACATCCACATACTTTATTCAACTCCAGACACATTTTTTTCTTTTTAACTCTGATAGGGTATCTGGATCTTGGGAAGGAATGTGGGTGGTTCAAAATAATAATTAAAATAGCATTGCACAGAGATTTTTTCCCTTAGATTTAAGTGAGGTAATGACCATGTCTGTACTATGACACTTCTATTAAGAAAAACTATGCTTCATTCAGTCTCTGATTATGAAACCATTGTTTATTAAAAGCTAAAATTCATCTGAATGCACTGTGCGAATAGAGAAGAGTTTTCCAGCATAGCAGTCATGGAGTCTTATATCCCTTACAACAACAGAATGTCAGCGAAATCTCACTCAGGAGTAAAAATGGTATAATTGTGGGAAAAAAGAGAGATTGGTTTGGCACTTGTACTACTTGGTCATGCTGGGCAGCTAAACCAGGCAGTCTGCATCAGTGAGACATGGCTGTGCTCTAATACTATGTTGTGCTATAATAATGTTTTTTTATAGCATCTGGCATTTTCAGTGTTGAAATTCAGACACAAAACTATGGAACAGGATGAAAAAGTGGTTATCTTTGAGAACAAGTTCTCCTTATCTGCTATTATAGGCGAGCAGCCTGTATCATCCTAATTGTGAACTGGTCAAGTTCTGTTTGTAAACTGGTTAGATTCTGCCCCTGTTATTTCTATTGCTGTTTTAGAACAACCAAAAGCTTTATGGAAGTTTCTAAGCCTCCTAGCCTTCAATTTACATTTATTCATGGCCAATTTATTTTCATTTCTTTTTGTGCCAGTATTGTTCTTTAGCACAGGTGACTCCCTTCTTCACAGGTATTTAACCTGTTATGTATTCACAGAGAATAATCATGACCTCTTTAAATTTTTGTCTTTCTAAACTGAGCAAGCTCCCTTCTCTAAAGCATTTTTCATTACCGTCATCTTTTCTCAGCACCACCTGTTTCAGTCTGAATCGTCTCTTCCTCAGTGATTGCTGCTCAGCAGTGTGTACAATACTCCAGATAAGATTTTGACAGTCACACACACCTGCATGAATATATTTCATTTTTACTAAAATTATCTCAACTGATATGTCCCTTCTTCATGGAAGCTTCTCATTAGTGGCTCATTGTCATACTCTGGTCCCTCAACATCCCAAAGTACTTTTCACCTGTGTCTTTTCCATTTGGTGCTCCCAGAATATATATGCCAGGATATTTCTGCAGGGAATTATTTCATTCATGCAGCTTTAGCCATCTAAATGATGGTGCCTAGACTCATCAAATTTAAAGCAGCTGTCCAAATCAATTTAGGCAATTATATCCTACTCTGCAATTCATCCCATCTATCCAATGAATCTCTAGTACTAACCATGTCTAGAATCACAAATCATGCAGATTCTATAACATATGAAGGTCATATTCCAACCTTAACATCCAGCCCTTGCCTAGGACTCGGGGGCTATTTTTCTGTACCCAGATAGTCCTCTAAGACCCATATCTGTTCACTGTCTCCTCAGTTTCCACTGAGCTTAATGAGGGAAATTCTCTGAGCGACTCAGATTCAGAGTGAAAGTCTGAAAACTTGGTCAAGGAGACTCACACGGCTATATAAAATTGTCCCCTTGGCTTTAGATAAGTGATCTGGTACTGGAGAAATACATGAAATGTCTTTCTTACAGAAATTATTTAGATTAAATGATTCTAGATTCCAGGCTAGTTTAGGGAAGGATATGCTGGAATGTAGCAACGTGACTTGGGAAAAATACTGGGAAAAAGAAACTAGCTTAGTACAGTCATTGCCTTCCTGGTCCTAGAAAGGATGGATGGGCAGACCTGAACCTACGATCTACTTTGAAGCTAATGAAATCCATGAACTGCTTTGAATAATCCCTGTGAGCACAAACTGTGGAGCAGCACAGGCAATGACTGCAAGAAGGGCAGAGAAGCTAATTAGGAAAACACTTTCTTCCAAGTATCAAATCAGCATGCATTCCTCACTCTTTAAGGGCGAAAGCACTCATAGGCCTTTCTTGACTCTCTGAGTGCAGGTTTTTTCTCCAAGGATAACTTCTTGGATGGTTTCTGAGTGTATGTTTGGGAAGGCCAAGCAGGACCAGAGCAATGATGGAAAAATGGTTGGGCTTTACATAC
>JAUBOD010000337.1:43352-53445 GCA_032353885.1 Nothura maculosa
TTCATAAAAATACTCAAAGTTCCAAAGTTCTTGCTTTTCTGAAATTTATACTCCTTTATACTATTTTCAACATTATATAATCAGAATCTGTTGAATATACAATGTTGAGAGGTAACAGCTGAAGAAATCGAAGGTGATGTTAGTTCACTTCTGCTACTTACATATATAATAAGCTTATCAGGTGAGAGGTTTAGGTGAGTGCTTTGGATGTGTCTGGCTCCATGCTTGGGGAGTTAGGGCTTAAGTCATTTATTCAGATCCTATTATAGCCTTATATTTTAGTTTAGCACTCAGTAGGTTGTGAAGACTCCATTATTGGAGATTTAAGAAAGGATTGGGCACTTGTCACTGGCATTGTAGGAATAGCTGATCTTGCTTTTGTATGTTGAGATGCACTGGGTGACCTCTCAAGGTCCCTTCAGACTATTCTCAGCTTTTGTTTTGGTTATTCCTATGGATACCTGATTTCTTTTTTTTTCCTGAATAATTTATTGCCACTTGTAATGGTAAGTTTGCTGTATATAGTAGGAATGGCTTTTACTGAATATAGTTCCACAAGCTGCCTGATGTTAATAGCAGTAAATTGGATATGAAAACATTTCTGTTGGGAAACTGTGTTCAATGCTGCTTTGAAGCAAGTCAGCAACATTGGTAGGGCTTTACTCAGTTCTAGCACTGCGTGGCTTGGGGAGCTTATCTAATAGTTTAGAGTCCCTTGAAAACACAAAGTGCGCAGATCTTATATGATCGATGCTTTATTGACTAAATAAATAATACTGAAAGTTCAAATATTTTTTGAATACTAAGCTGCTTGTTTAGGAACTTTGCATTAAGTATAACAACAGTATGTTAAAAGTCACTGTGTGAGTCCTAAAGTTTGGCAGTTCAAAATGAGGAAAACTTTTAAATAAATTATTTGAGTAAATCTAATTATAATCCCAAAGCATAGTTAAATCAGTATGTTAGACTTACCATTGGCATATTATAATTTTTAGATACTGGTGTTTAAATAAGATGAATCAGACCTTTTAGCTTGTCTGCTTATTTGCATGCTCAAACACATCTTTCTGCATTGGTGTACAGTTCATAGTTCTTGCTTTGTCCAGTTCCAAGTTTAAGAACATAACATTTTTATTGTATCTTAATTTTCAATTCTTTTAACCAACACTAGTTAAATGGGAAACTTAGTATAGTGCTAACAATACAAACTTGTTACAAACTTACAGGCTCAAGACCATTTTGAATCACCAGAAAAAGCGAAGGTTTCTTAGTGGAAGTGTTAACGCAAGAGCTGTAACCACTGTCATTTTCGTGAGGGGACTTGAAATAACTGACAAACATAGTCGAGTGAGGAAGTTAAAATATTTGGCAAAAGGGCTAGCTAAACATCCCAAAATAGTCTAGCAATAGTCTAAACAAAGCGGAGATGTTTTGGGGGAGGAAGGGAAAAGATATGCCTTGGTGTCTCGTGAAGTTTAGGGGCCAAACTGATGTCCTTCAGCAAAAGAAACTCTAGCTATATAAGCAGGAGAAGTAAAGTTCAGCAAGGTAAGACCAAATTATAAAAGCTTTGATTTGTGAAGAGAATGTAGATAGTAATCTAAGCCTAAAAGCTTCAATTGTATGCTGTCCGTAACAGTACTTGTAAAATTAAAGGGAGTAGGAAAAATATTACAGAAAGCCCACTGTTATACATCTAATATTTCAATTAATGCTGTGTAAGTGCCTGTAGGAGAATGTCATAGGGATAACGAGTACCTAATTTTATTATTATTAGAGTAAGATATTCTGCAAGGAGGAGATAACTTCAAGTTGCCGTGACAGATGCTCTATGTGTTGCGTACAAGGCTATACATACGTAGGCTGAGTGCCAGTCAGATGAATAGGTGAGGAAAGTGCTGGGTTTATTCTGCAAGTGCCCAGAATAGTGCAATCTCACCAGGCTTCTATGATGAATCTGTTGGAGCTATATTTAAAAAATAAATAAAAAAAATTAAAGTGACTTTAAAGACTGAGAGACTGTAGGTAAATATATATTGAAGTGCATAGAATGCAGGATGTTTCTCTTGTTCCAAAAAGTGATTAATTGACTGTGGGTGGCATGTGAGCTATATTTCTTGATGTATTATATAGTACAGAGAGTTTAACTTGATATATATATTGGATTTGCTTCATTAAAAAGAACTTTGTGAAATCAATCCCAAGACCTATGCCATCACTTGCTGGCTTTGGTTCCTCTCAATACAGTTATTTACAGGATTGCATTAAAAACAAAATGATCTGAATTAAAAAAGACATACACAACAACCTTAAACTGCATTTTAGTTTCACTATGGGGATCATGTAACTAAGTTAATCCTACAGGTTTGGTGGGATTGAGCCTGTAGTTTCTGAGAGCTAGAAATACTGAAGCCTGATTTCCTGTTTTGTAGCACGGTGACTGTTGTGTCAGAGGTTATATAAGCTCCTAAGGGGAGGCATGCGTAAACCAGCTGCCCGGTGTGGGTTTTCTGGTGTTTGTTTTATGCTCAAACAGGGAGCTTGTAGGAGCCCTCTCATTTTTCTTTCCACGTGGCTTCAGGAAAACATCAGGGACTGCCCTGTGTTTGAGTCTTTCTTTCTACCAGTTTAGTGCAATGTGGCGGCCGCGTGCGACTTCTGCACGATACCGCGTGGCTGCCCCCATTGGAAATGGGGCTAGGAAGTGGTATTCGGGGGGGCTGGGGGAAGGTTTTCGTAGCTTCCTTTTTATAAGGGCTGCTCGCCTTTATTTCATGGCACAAACTGATTGCTGACATGTTTTGGTGTTTTGGGCGTGAGCAGACACTTTCTTTTTGCTGTGAACCAATTTTTATATTATTTCTCTTACAGCTGTTCTGCTGTTATCTCAATTTTTGATGCCCACTGCTTTTGGACACAATACTGGAAATAACCTTTGGTTCAGTCTTCACTTAACATCCAACCACTGAAAGGGAGCCCAGGCAAGGATTGTTCGAGTGCCAGAGTCTGTCTTTTGAATTAGGCCAATCTGTACATGTAAAACACATACAGCCTTGTCCTTTTCTGCATTCATTGCATCTAATCCCAACCTGCTGGCTCATTGAGACAAGTCTGTTCAAGTTAGTGGCTAGAGCAAGGCTACAGCCCCGGGAGCAAATTTATTTCTCCATGAGCTTTCCTCTTAAGGTTGTCACTGACCTCCTTCCTCCGCTGTGATTTAAAGTGGCCTCCTCCAGTGTGAGCCCTTGGGCCTTAGATCTTAACTCTCCAGCCATGTGATGAACTTTGCAGAGTATCTGAGCGTGCAGCTGCTTTTCATTTAAACCAGCAAACCATAAATTATACATACATATTCTTTACCTTAAGTGGCTCGGGCAGTTCTGAGCAAAACTGGTTCTTCCATCCAGGGACTCCTTTCGCACAATCATTGCTTGAGCAGACTGTTTACATAGATCTTGCTAATCCAGTGATGAGCCTCAGATGTGACCACGTGGCCTATGTGCTTGTTCCTGTGGCTGTGAGTTTGTTCCTAGTCCTAGTGCATGTGGTTGGAATTTATTTCTTTAATTCAGCAGGGGAAAAAGCACCATTGAGTGGCACAAGATTAAACAGGAGAACCTTGCTTTACGGAACACTTCATTGGTGATGCAAAAGCTTGTTAGGCTTTTTTTTTTTTAGTAGACTGATAAAATACAGAGAGTGTTGGTGAGGTTAGAGATTAGAGCTTGTTTTTAAGGTGTTCCTCTCTATCTTGTCTTTGAAGAGAGAGTTTTTCTCAAGCTTCTGACAGTGTCTTCTGCTTTCAGCTATGTTTCAGTTGCCCTAATAGCAAATGGAAGAACTTCAAGCTTTGTTTAGGGAATTCTTGCTTCATTTGCAGTTCATGTACTTCAGTATCCAGCGGGATGCTAGTCATAGCAAGAAGCAGTGTTTCTCAGTTACGTGTGTGTGGTTTAGAGACGCGAGGTGCCCTGTTCCAAGGCCTCTAGTTAGGCCATCACTAGTTGATGGGCACTGTATCCTCCTTTAAGGTTAAAGCTGTTTGTCTTGTTCTGATGTTTCCTTCTCCTTGTTTTCCTATTGACAAGTTACTGTGTAAGCTGTCTTGTGGCAGGGACAGGCTATAGAGATGTGTGGCTAAAGTATCAATGTTAATTTAAACGTATGCTGTAGATTTAAGAAAAGAGAAAGTATGGTGTTTTGGTGTTTTTACTTTATGGTGTTCTGTAAATGAGCTCATTAGAAACATTAATTTCTGTTAGCTTTATGAACTTCTGATGATTAGTTTAGCTTGATTTCCTCTTAAGAATAGAATAGTCACTGTCTGTGCTTGTGCTTTATAAATTAAAGATGCGAAAGTTTAGGTCTTAGTTAGGTCTTAGTGAATTAAATAGGAAGTTGGTGGTGTTTTTGTTGGGTTTTTTTTGAGTTTTGTTTTATCAAATAACCCTTGTTTCTCCAGTTGGGGGAAAGTTAATGATGAGCACCCTTAACTCAGAGAGTGTATAAAAAATATTGGCCAATATAGTAACCTGTAGTAGGTAGTGCTGGTTTCTTACTAGTCTCTTCCCACAGAAAAATGATTTCTAGTCTCGAGTACCTTTTTCTAGCTGATTAGAGCGAGGGATATGAATACTGCACTGGAGACAGAATCAGCAGTTTTATTTCTTTTTAAGCTGATGTCATATTTGGATGATCTGTATTTTTTGTGACCTAGTTTGTCTAGCTATGTCTTTTAGCCAAAGATACAGAGTAAAAAGCTTGGAGCAGATAAGTGATAATCATGTGAGATGGAGCATTCACTATATTGGCATAATTGAAGGTTGGAATTTATAAGTACTGTTAGATCTACTATGAGATCTTCTGTTTCGTATGAAAGTGTATCCAGTGCCTTACAGACTAGTAGACTGTATTAATCCTTGCAGAAAAAAATATGCTGTGAGTGTTCCCTACAAGAAGTCTGCTCACAAACTCAACCTTGGGAAGGCAATTGTGGAATAATGCTGAAATCTGCCCCATTTATCAATTTCTGAACCCTACTTAGCAGCTTTTTTTTTTTTTTCCTTTTCATCATCCAGAATCTATGTACTCTTATATGCATTAAACTTTTATATTTTAAGTGATTAAATTCTTCAAAAATAGATTCATTAGCCCTTGTGTTCTCTATGGAAATGATACCTAAATGACCTAACACTCTGCCCTCGGTAGTAGAGGAACACATGGTAATTGCTTTTGATATTTTTTTTTTGTTATTTCTGATGGCAGTTGAATTGAATTCTAATTGAATTGCCTGTTCGATGTATGGTAATCCCTTACTACACTTCACAAATAACGCTGGCGGTATAGCTCTATTTTTCCACAACAAATGGGTTCTAGTAAGTTGCATAAGTGACATCATTCTGAGTTTTTCTGGGAAAAATGTCTTCTAGAGATTCTCCAAGTACAACTGACAAGGGAAAAAGAGAGCATTTGTTGACCAGTAAGGGATGAGGTTTGTATGTGTTTGGTTTTGTTTGTTTTGTTTGTTTTTAACCACTGTACTGAAGCTTTGTATTTGAAAGCCGGTTTCCTTATGGCCTTTTAGAGTCATTCTTAAGAAAATACAGTAGGTAATTATTTTTCAAAGAATAGCCAGCAGCCTTACGTGCTGTACTTAAGGCTTTATGAAGATGTGCCATGGCTGTGTATGCTCTTGAAGTAGTTGTTGCAGAGAAGAGGCAGAGTATTGCTATGTGGGATGTTGGTCTTGAAAAGAACCCGTTTTTGTGTTCTTTGTTGTGGCATTTTCCTGTCAAATTCTGTGAGGTTTGCCTTTTTTGTAGTAATTACATAGTGGGAAACAATGTCTAGCTGTGTGGTAGTGGGGCTTCAAAAGCCTCAGTGTGTTTGATATCTCTTGCTGTGATTTGGTCCAGTTTGATAACGCATGAGAATCGGCCTAAGTGTCACTGTAGTGTCAGCAGTGTACCTGTTTTCTGTGTTGCTTTTTTTGTTCTTTAATTTTGGGAGTTTGGAGAAAAAGAGCTCCCGATGCTGTAGAAAAGCATGCTGTAAAAGCGTATCTGCAACACGTTTCTGTCGTTGGTTTCAGTGTTTCTAGTAACTTGCTGTGTGTCTGATGTTTTCTACAGAATGGACAGCAAATTGTGGATGAACCAATGGGAGAAGATGATATCAACCCACAAACTGTGAGTATATGGTGGGCATAGTAGAAATGTGTAGTACTGTGTTGTGGTACATTAATGTCGCTTATGTTGCAGGCAGATTGTCTCTTTTCTGTTTCTTCAGTTTTATTACAAGATGTAATGTAGGAACCTGATGGTTTCAAGGAGCTCTTTGTCACGAGCTCTTGTCTGCTTTGAGATCCAAAAGAACTTAGAGGCTTTCCACAGTGTTTTCAGTATGATGCAGGCTTTTCTATTGACACAAAGCTGAACATGGTAGAAAATAGAATTGGTATGGGGGAGTGAGAAGATTTGATAGCAAGATGTGACTGGTTCACATTTCTGAAGAGGGAAGGAGTTGAGTTCCTTTCCTCTTACCTTGAAAACTTTAAAAATAGATAGTCCTCTTCTACTAAACATTAATTCCACTGCCAGGGAGCGAAGCACATCGCTTGGTTTCTGTTAGTCTCATTGGGGCGTAGATGAGAATATTTTATATCCGCGAGTCCCAGAGCGTGTCTCATTAACAGTGAAGACTTCAGCCGTGGTCATGTCACAACAACTGATTCTCTTGTGGTTAAATTCCACCCAGATTCCTCTGTACACGTGTGTGTGCTTACTGCATGAAATGTGTTTCTTTGAGTGACGGCTACTGTTACACCTCACATATCAAAGTAGAAGCGGAAAAGCCATCACCTCTGTTTTCCTGCACTGCCATAGTTACCAGACAGATTTCTTGGCAGTGTTTTTCTGTGCTATTTTGTTGTCAGCATTAGTCACTTTTTCTTTTCCTTCTTGACCTGTTTAAAAATAGAATATATACCTAATTCTTCATTAGCTTGAAAGATTCCTTCTTTTCCATTTCTCTAAAGATTGTGAAGATTATGCAGAACCAAGATAAAAAGTTTTGGGTCCTCTTTCTAGACTTCTCACTGAAAAGTCTTAGATGTCACTGCTGTTCTTGAATGGGCTTCAAAGCAGATTGACTGAAGACCAGTAGTTTCTTAAGTGTCTGTGGATTACTTTTATGCTCTTGTGATGCTAGTTTGCCTAAATTGGAAATGAAGAGATTTTATCTGCTCGGAACTAGCAAGACTCTGTAGCTGTTGGTATGGAGTTACTTGAAGGTGACAGCTGTAGGTATCAGTTCAGCTGGTTATTTAAGATGCTTTCCCAGCTCAGATAATATGCTAACTGCTGACACGTAGGAAAGCTTTCAGAGTGATGCCGTAGCTGAAGGCCAATGCTATACTGTTAATGTAGATGTTGAACTCGTGCTGTGCTTCATTCCTGGCTAGTAAGGAGAGCTGCAAGCCAGGACACCGAGCTTTTTAAAATAGATATAGAAGCTGAGCAACCTCTCTGAACCAGAACTGGCAAATAAATACAAACCCACAAAAGCGGTGTCTCTAACCATCTTTTCTTCCTTCCCCTTATATGTATTAATTCTTACCATCTATTAACTCTAGAAGTGGGTGAGGCTCCTTGAATAGGAGGAGCTGCTAAAGTGAAGTTTATGGACAAGAAAACTAGTTATCAGTCTGTGTAGCTTCCTTGTCTTGCCGTCAAATCTGCATTTCACAAAACTCTGTAAAGTGAAGATGCCAGGAAGTTTCAGTTTCTTTTGGTGATGCCTGTGGCTTTTCATCCGATGTGAAGGCAGCCTTCATGTTTACTTTTTTTCACCTGTGCATGCTGACTTGCCAGTAAGTAGGTCTTGTCAATTAAGTGAAGCTTCTAGAACTCTGCATTTGAAGTAAAATATATCAGATTTCCATGGTTGTATCTCGTATTCACTTCTATGCCGTCTGCATGGAAGATGCTGAACTCCGTATGACTCCAAGCCATCCAGGGTTCCCTTAGCTAAAGCTGGGGACAAAGCCAGTTGAGATGCTAAGTGGAGTTGCCTTTACCACGTTTATTTTAATAAACATATCAATAATAGATGTATAATATGTATCAATAATAGATGTTGCTCTTAAGCAGAAGAGACTGGCATGAAAATTTGGAGATTGCAGGCCTGCATTATATGAAAATTTTAGGTTCTTTCTTGCAGAAGCAAGGCTCTGCTGTCTGACACAGAGAAAAAACACTTTGTTCTGGTCTTTGCCATGTGGACTCTCATACTTGTCTGCAATACTTTTGAACTGCTATATCTTAAGTTTGATTAGAATGCTGGTAGCAGTAGTGAATCAACTGGAACACCTGGTAATTTATTTTGACTTGTGTCATCATATGACGTGCCTTATTCTGAGTCTATAGCTCCACCTTACAGCTATTTTTTGTAGAGTGTGCGTGTGTTTATTTGCTAAAATTATATCCTCTTTGATCAAAAGTAAGTTGATGGGCAGCAAAGCGAGTTGCATAGCTTTGTATGCCTGTGTATGCCTGTTTCTGAGGAGTCTAAGAGGCTGTGTGGTTCAAAGTCTTGCTCTTAAAAGAGAAATCATTCAGTGATTTAGTTCTATTACCATTAATATACTGACTGTATCTGGCTTCACAGCTTGCTGTCAACATTTTATATTTGATCTGTCTCTTGATCTAGGTACAGCAAAAATCAAACATAAAAAGACAACATCTGGCTGAAACTTGACCTAACGTGAAAACTTAGCTTCCCCTCTCAGTATTTTTCACCTATCTAAAGCCTTTTATGTTGCTACCTTTTTCGTTCTTGTGCTGCCTACCCATGTTTTGTTTACTTGTGTCTCCACAGAGATTGACCAGATATAAATTGTTTGAGGCTCTTGCAACTATGATGCAAGAACTAGTACTTTTGCTTATAATTTAAAGCTAGCCAGAAACTACAGCTGGTAGTTTTTTCAGACCAGGTAAAGAGCATAATGTGCATATCATGTTGGTTCTTTTATTCTCATACCTGGCTTCACTTCTGTTATTTAAACACTTCTGCTGTTGCATTGTCATCACGCTGTACTGGCTTGAGCATGACTAGTGAAGATAGAAAGACAGTTGGTTCCAAGAATCTGTGAAAAGTTTTCAGCATTTTTTTTTGTTATAGATCATCTTGCATACATTTCTTCAGTAATCCACACAGCCTGCTGGTTACTTCATTACTTTTGTCCTTTTCCTGCCTGTATTTTATTTAAAAAAAAAAAAAGGCTCAAGTAACTGGGATGAAAAAATAAAGCTTACCTCCTATTGGGAAGGCTGATTAGTTTTAGAGCATCTGACGTTATTTCTTGTATGCTGCATTAGAAGTTGGATTCTGTTTAAAGTCTTAAATGTGTAGAATTAAAGCATAGTTGGAATTAAATACAGCAAAATCATAAAGCATTTCATTAAAATCTGCTGGTATGATGGAAAAAATAGCAGGAACATGACAGTCGTTGAAACTATTTAAAAAACTTAACTTACATAACTAAAATTGTAGTTGATGGGTAGATGAAAGGTCGTATAAGAAACACAAGGAGAAGAAAGTATTTCCAAGTGTTTGTTTTTTGTTTTTTTTTTAACAAAATCAGAGAAATAAAACTGTTTGCAGTAAGTAGAGAAGAAAACAATGTGCTTTGTCTTGCCTATTAGTGGTCTAATAGAAAAGGCTCAGGAAAATATCTTGGAAAATGCTTCAAGATATGTTAGTAAAATAATTCAAGGGATACAGGCACGTGGTTCTTTCATCTAAGGAAACAGCATACTTTGACAGTAAGTAGATATAGTGTTGACATTATATACACATTGATATGATAAATAGACCATTATGCATGCTTTTAAGTTCACACAGGCACTCTGCAGGTTTTTAATAAAGACCTATAAAATGTTGGTTGACCTTAAAATCACAAAGTATTGTGATTGGCTGCATCATAGTTGACATCTCAGACTGTGAAGAAATATTGACTCTAGGATCACAGCTCTTATAGTACATATGGAAAATTAATGGACAAATATGTGTACACACACACACACACACACAC
>JAUBOD010000337.1:62848-78211 GCA_032353885.1 Nothura maculosa
GACTCCACAGCCTCCCTGGGCAGCCTGTGCCAGGGCTCTGGCACCCTCACAGGAAAGAAGTTCTTCCTCATATGCAGGTGGAACTGCCTGTGTTGCAACTTGTACTCGTTGCCCCTTGTCCTATCATTGGCTGCCACTGAGAAGAGTTTGATCCCAGACAAGTTTCTCTGCTCGAAATGAAATTTTTCCCAGCCTGACCCTCACATTTAGCCAAAGGGTCCCATCTAGCTGTTGATTCAGTGCTCTGGAGGAGCAATTCTACAAACTCCCTGACTTGCCTCATCTGTAACATCCCCAAAGGACAGGAGGAGGTGGCTGCCATAGCCAGGGCTGCCGTCGTCATTCTGGGAGCGATCTGGCTCCCTGGGACACGTGTGGACACGGGCGTCTGCCAACATCACGAAGCCCTTGGGCTGCACTAGAAGGCAGGAGTGGAAAAGAGCTCAAGGCCCATGGAGTGCAGAGCGAGGGCTAAGTCAGGGCTTCCTTTTGGTTATCTCTACTCACTGCTCTGTGTTGTGTTATTTATTTAACAATTAAATAAAGCTGAAATTAATCATTGGCAAACAGAGATTGCTTAGGAAAATCTTGCCTTCACTGGCTTAGAACAGCAGGTGCCAC
Organism: Nothura maculosa; assembly: GCA_032353885.1. NCBI lineage: Eukaryota > Metazoa > Chordata > Aves > Tinamiformes > Tinamidae > Nothura > Nothura maculosa. The sequence goes on from JAUBOD010000337.1 coordinate 63,470, forward strand.
CTATAGGGAGTGATTTGATTTTGGTTGAAGCAGAATTTTTTTTGCTATTTGAAAGTGTAACTTTTCCAATCACATTCAAGAAGAAACAAAGTCATAAATTCTGCAGAGCTGGTTTTTTTTTCTCTCTAACTATCCATGTTAACTAGAATTTACCAGAACAACCCTACAAGCATTTAAGGAATTATTAATTCTTTCTAGTGGCTGAAGTTCAATGCAAATCACGAATATTTATTAAAATGCTTTTATTCCATGGTTTACCTGTGCTGCTCAGAAGTCATGGGAGGTTGAAATATTTGTAGGATGTGATCAAATTTGCCTTTCAAAGGGAAGAGAGGTAGGAGTATAATGAATTTGGAGATAGTGCTACACAGAACATGAGGTGTTAAAATAGCGAGATGATTCACGCCTTCACATTCTTTAACTCCCAATTTTACCTTGGTAAAGATTCCTCCGTGGCCTGGCAGAGAAGGTAAAAACAAGGGATTTCCCATTTGTAGGCCCCTTTTTCCCTCTCAAGGCCTATTTCATGAAGACTGTTTTTTTCAGGTAATGCTGCAAAGTCACTCTAGATTCATAACAAGTTAGGAAAGAACTGCATCTCGGCGACTTCCTGACTTCAGGGAGAGGAGGAAAAGGAAATTATGTATATGAGCAGGGGAGCTGTGCCAGCACTGAGTCATCCCTTTAAAGCGCTTGATAGCGCCGAGCAAGCTTGCTGTCCTCCACAGCAATAGGCCGGGGCAGGACTGCAGCAACCGCAGCTGCCAGGCTCCCTGCCACTGCAACCAAAAGTGAGTGAGATCCCCCTGTAATCCGACTTAACCTAAATAACACATTTTAATGCAGGTAAGTGTATAAGGTGCAAGGAATGTTGCACAAGTCACGGGGTGTGGGAGCTTTGTTTTGGGAATCAGTGACTCAGAAAGGACTTGCCCTTGTATGTACCGTGGAGTCGGATGCAGCCTCCTGCTTGGGGCATGGGGAGGTCAGGCAGCCCTTGCAGCTCTAAGGGGCAAGATTCTGACTGGGAGTAAGATGGGGACCTTGCTCCATGTGCAACAGAAAACCAGCCCTTCATTGTATCTAGTGCTGATGCAAGGAAAGTGATATTCCAGAGTAACTCTAGAAATAAAAGGGTGCTGAGAGAGAACCTTGCAAGGGAGAAGTTAAATAGTGACTAAGTGTATAGCTAACTATACATAAAAATGCTTCTGATTGCCCTGTCTTAGCTCTAAATTAAAAGATAGGGGTAAAATTAAGATTAAAGGTGAAACTTTGATATCACAGAACCAGAAATATTTTTTAATGTTGTTTTTCATGTAGTTACCTAACCTGATTTGGATGCTTTTTGTGGCCATTTCCTCTAGTTCTATCAGTGGCCACCACTGAAAAGAGCGCTCACCACAAAACCTTTTATTTGTATGTTAGAGGCCTGCCGTTGTAGTTCTCAGCACGTTCCATACAGTTGGCAGGTGTGCAGAGGGAAACCTCTTTGATTCCTGCTTGGGTGTCTGTCAGCTGAAATGCACTGCCATTCCCAGGAGGAGTTCACCTGTTCAATGTTCCTGGCAGAAGAAACACACTGCCTTGTTTGCAGTCATTGTTTGAGTCTCATTTTTGAATGGAATATGCGTGGTAGGTGTTTTCTTAATAGTCCCTTCTTGATGAAAAGAATATTTCAGTTATAGTCTTTAATGTGTTTTGGATTCATGGTGATAGTTATGGATATTTTATCCAATAAGTTCTTATTGTATTTTTCTAAATTTATGTCTGAGCTGTTTTATGAAAAGAACTTTTATCATAAGGCCACTTCTGAATTTGTTAGAAGCTTTCTGTGGAATTTGGGAATGATGAAGGCACAGTTTATTTTGTTTAGCCTTTAAATATCTATTTTCTTTAAATGTTATAATTATCCTCTTGTGTTGCCAGCTAGAATGCCTATTTTCCACAATAACAGGCATTACGTGCATTAATGCCAACTCTTTTAGCGTAGCTGAGTGTGTTAGCATATTAAAAAAAAAATAGAATAGTCTTTCAGAAATACCCATATGTGCTCATAGCATATGCTACACATACTTATCTGTGCCCTTGATATTATAAAAATAAACTGCATGTTATGTTCTCCACACACTTGACCATAAATAGATTTTTAAAGCATACTCTGCTCTAATCAAATGAAACATCTCTTCACTTTCTTTTCTCTCTTTGTGCACGCATGCCCCTGTTAGAAAATTTGTGTTTAGATGTTGTTTTCTGGTTGTCTTTCTATACTTGAGCTGAGTGCAGTTTAATTTTGATGAAGCTGACAGCAGAGGCGGTGTCTTTCTGTTCAGGATGCATGCGGCTTGTTTCAAGATGTCACATTCTATTTGGCTTGAGTGCTGTGAGTGTCTTGATCTCCAAGTGCTTCCCTTGTATATTTGCTTATCCTTTCTAGACTTATGTCACTTAATTACTTGACACCTGGCAAATGCCCCTATATTTACCAACAAGACCATTTAAACATGCCATTCTATTATTGCTATTGGTGTAAAGACTTTTCATTCTTATTAGCAGAAAATATATATCACAATTTTAACTTACACTTCCAGTATTTTTAGGATTTATTTTAGGATCCCCAGGGATCTGTGCTACTCATCATGAAGCTGATGAACTTCCTGCTCCTTTAGTGATCATATTCTTTTTTAAATATATTAACATACAATTGTTAAGTGTTAAAGCTTGCTGATGCTCACATGCTAGTATTTAGAAAAGGTGAGTGCTCTCTTGCAGGGATACCTTCCCAAAGTGAACATTCCATAATTGAAATGGTGCTTAGTCTTTCTTCTCTAAAAATAAATTGACTTCTGCTTCTTACATCTTTGAGTGTATGGAAACTTCCTTGCTGAATTTTCAGTTCTTAGCCAAGATTTTTGGAGTTTCATAGTCAAGTGCTTGTCATTGTGTCCATTCCCACTGTGCTTACACATTCATTCAAGAACTGAAGTTGAGAATTTTAGGCCCAGCAGAATCTGTGATGTTTGGTTGTGTTTGTGTTCCTCACTCATGAGAGCTTTCCTCTCCCTAATATGAAGGACATAAATCTTTGCCACCATTCAGAGCTTGTTCTTTGTGGATGACTCTGAGGGGGTCACAGCATACACTTAAATATATTTTTTTAATTAATTTTCATTTTCTCTGTCTTTTTGTATAATATTTCTGGCCTAGTAACCTTTCTATTTGAATTCTTACTGTGTTTTCTAAATGTATCAGGTTTAAGTTGTGCTATGGCATTGTATGTTACTGGGCACCCCCAACGCTGCCATGGTATAAGTGAGTGTCGTGCTGCATTTCTCGAAGCATTTACAGGTGGTTTAATCCCAGACTCGAGAGTTTTACTTTGAACCCATTTCAAATATTTTTGGACTGCAGATAAGCTAAGCTGTGTAAGGGAAGCAGAATTATGTCTTGCTGCTCTGTATGGGGCCCTTCTTAAAGAACAGGTGTTGTCAGATCTCCAGCTGAAAATTCACAAATCTGAGAAATAAAACATTTCCACATAGAGAAACTCTTCTGTTTTCCTGGCCTTTCTGGGCTTTTTCACTAGCACTAAGAAATGTATAATCAGTTTTCTCATCTTTGGTTACTGCCTTCATGATTTACAGTCCAGTTTCATATTAATACATAAGCTAGTAATTATATCTCTAATAAGACCACTCAAATAAAAACAAGTATTTTAACATTACAGTGGAGTTAATGTAACCTAGAATAGGAAATGAATTAAGGAGAGATTTATATAAATTCACATGCCAGAAAAGTCTTGGCTTTTTCTTCTCTTTTCTCTTTCTCCCGAAGTGTGGAGTTTTTTTCCGACAATTTATAATTTAAACCTTTGGATAGGTTTTCAGTGTTTATGTAGCAGGTATATCTATTTCCTTTTTTCTTGATAAGCGTGTTTCCTATTCCAGTTTGCAGCTGAATCCTGAAAACAAGTCATCCTTTCTATTGCTCGGCTCTTCAGCTCTCTTCCTTTTGGGTATAATTTGCCTGAAGAGCATTCCCATGTCTATGCAGGGCTGCTTTCCATGTGTACATTCCTATGCATAGCCATAGGCTGTGGGGTGCACTACCGAGAGCTTCCTTGCCCTTAAGTACCAACCTGCAGAGTCCTGAGTTGCATATTATGTCAATACAGGAAGTTATTCTAAAATAGTTGTGTTTTAAATTCAGACCCAAACTTGTTTTCCACTGCCTTTTTCACTTCCTTTGCAGGCTGGTGTTGATTTAGCACTATTATACTGCTAAGGAAATGTTAAGGAAACTCGGTGTAATGTTACCTTCTGTTTGCTTCCTTGCCTTCTATATTTAGGCTCACAATAGGGGAGGCCGGCAGCAATTGCTGCAAGTTGACTAACACAATATAGTTTGCAAAAACAAGACTTTCTTTTTTTGGTGACAGCTTTTCTTTTTAGTGTGAAGAAGCTCAAGAGAGAGCTGTGTGGCTCAAAAAAGAAGGAATTCCATGTCTTAGAACTTGGGTTTCCTACAGTATACGCTTGGAAAACTCGTTTTTACATGCCTGGTTTGTAAAGCTGGAGGAAGAGCAGAAGAAATGCTGCCTTTCCGACTGGGAGATAGGGTCTGTCTGCCCCCCTGCTCCAGCAGCTGCAGCGCTGGTACCTGTCCCATCCATGCTGGAGTAGAAGTTGTAGTTGGAGAAGGGAAGAAACAGGGAGAGGAGCAGCCTGAACCTCATCCCATCTAATTTGCGAACATTACATGGGCCAAATGTTCTTTCAGGTATCAAGGGCAGAGACGGAGATGAGGGCAAATTCAGTATCTAATAGAAGAGGTTATTTCCCAGCTTATTGTAAAACAGCACCTCTCAGCTAATATGCTTAGTGCTGCCTGAGAAAGAGCAGTCCTGTTGCAGCACGAAAGGATTGTATTTTAAGTCAGGTGGATGGTAGGTACAGTGGGGGTAATTGCTTCGACATATAGTGTAACTTGCATTTCTATAAAAAGCTTGGGGATTTTTAACTGCATTTGAAAAACACCTCTTAAAACTTGAACTAACCAAAGCTCAGCCATTATTCAAAAAGGAAACTACAAGTTTATAGCTATCTTTCCATCATAAATCTTGCTTCCAAACATGTGTCTTAGAACCACTAAGTGAACACGTTTTTATTCACAAGCCTCCTGTGCTTAATTTAGTGCACAGGGTGATGCACGGCTCACCTTGAAAGTCTCATTCCTTATCAATATCCTATTCTGCAACTTTATGATCTTTTACATGAGATTTGAGTATGTTGAGGTGGACTTTTTTTCCTCCACTTACATACTATGATGAAGACATTTTAGCTGACTGGTCAACATATCAACACCTGTGAGTGGGCTGCACATGGGCATCTGCTGAATAAGGCCCTGAGAGGCAGGATGGCTACTGCTGACCTAGGGCCGTTGCAAAGAGGATGTGATCACAGAGGCATTTCTGTTGAAAGCAGCGTTGTGTGGTGCTGCCTCAAAAGGACTGGACAGCCTCGGAACCCCGGGAAGCTGCACACGGAGAATATGCACTTGCTGGGAGGAAGGGAAAGGGGCAATTTTTAAGGGAGTGCCTAAAATAACCACAGGAAAGCTTGTTACGTGATTATTGCATTACCTTTGAAAATAATTGGTGTGTAAAGGATGTGTTAAAGTTTTTTTTGTTGTTGTTGTTGTATTTCTTGCTCTTTTTACCCTTTGTGATGCTTCTAAGGTAACATGCCTACAGGATCACTTTGTGCCCATGTATCTGAATAGACAACAAGAAAATAAGGTAGTTGAGGTTGTCCTTTTTCACTTTTTTCTTTCTTTTATTTTCTTTTTGTTTTCCCCCCAGGATTGTCAGGGAGCCAGTAGATAAAAGCATTTGACCTGGAATAGATCAAAGTACCCAAACTCGCATATACTCAGAACCTGTTCTGCTGCGTTCTTCCTCTGCTGAGCCTCTCCAAGGCTGTGGCGTTAGTGGCTTTAACAGGGTGTAATCCAATTGATCACGTTCTAATTTAAAAGATAAAAACGTGAAGGTTTGCCAGCAACTAATTCCACTGACTATTAGAAGTCACTAGGATTTTATTCAAGTTTTATAAAGATTCAGGTGTGAATCAATAGTAGTAGCATTCACATATTTTTCTTTTTCTCTCTTGATTTAAAAAAAAAAGTTTCTGGATGGAAGCCTCTTCATTATTTTTATTAATTTCATTAGTTTATTTCTGATAATAGAAATAATACACAGCAGACATACTTGCACACATGTACAAATTTTTGGTGTTAAAAACCCAAGGAACAAAGCTTACATTAAAATCATTGAAATATATTTTTTCTTATTTTTTAAATGTTTGGATTTTAAAAGTCACCTAAATATTCTGTGCTTTCTTCCAAGAACATATTTGAATTCTGTGTGCGCCTTTGTGCAAGGTGTTCAACATTTGTCCCATCTCGTTTGTTCCCAGTTTGGATTGTTGCAAAGTGTGGAATATCTCTTGGAAGAGAAAGGTTTATCAGGAAGAAGCCCATGTTTGAAAACAGAGGCACGTATGGAGGGCGACTATGCACTTAAGCTGGTACTGAAGAGATCGCGTTGCCAAAGAATATGTTCAGCAAAAAGGACTTGCACACAAATACGTGCTGAATCCTGGAAAAATATCTAAATCGGTGCTCCGAAGCACAGATTTGGAGCATTGCTCCCTCTCTCTCATCACTAACGTCAAGCACGCTGTGTTTTACTCAATACAGATCTGAGAGTTGCTCATTAGTTAAATGAGAAAATTTAATTTGAAACTTTCTGTCACTGTAGCCCCTAAGAAAAACAGGAGGAGGGCACACAAAGGGGTGAAGTTGCGTTTAGTTTATTTGTGCAACGTTTTAATATGTAACTTGAAGTCAGCACTGCTTAGGATGAATCACGAGGAATGCCGCAATAATTCTTCAGATGTTTTGTAACGAATGTGGTGTTGGACTTCCTTTTTAGTTGCTGCTGAGCTCTGTAATTCTTTCCTTGTGCAACAAGGCACATTGATTTGTTTTTTAATGAGATTTTAATCTAAAATTAATGATAGTAAGGTAAATATGAAATTAAGTGAAGAGCACAAAACCACCAAATATCCACTGTATATTTAAAAAAAAAAGGCAGTTTTTGCAGAATTAGATTGTCCAGGAGTTGAGTGGCAATGAGTTTTTCCTCACTAGAACATTTCAGAGCCAGTGGAGAATTTGTTGGGGGTAAATGTGCTGAGCCCTAGGCCCTAGATCATTTTCTGAATGTGAGTACCAGCATCCCTGCCTTATCATCCTCATTCAAGTATTAGAAAAGAGGGCTTTCCTGAGAGATCTCATCCTTTTGGTAGATACACAGTGTGCTTTAGGAGGGCTGACTCCTTCAAGAGGCTTAGACAGACTTCCAGCAACGGATAATGAATCAGGAACTGAGGTTGTGAACCAGCGAACATGGACCTGAGCAGAAGAAATTGGGAATTGCTGACTTGAATACAACTGCATTCTTGTCTGGATTCCAATGCATGCTTACAATCAGGCCACATAGTAACTAAACTCATACTACCTTTTGTAACAGATGTAATATATTTTTCATAAGCATCCTAATCCTGAGAATAGCATTGCTTCTTATTTTTAGCTATTCTTGGAAATTTGTTGTTGGATTCAGTGGTATTTGCATTTTTCAACGTATCGCGAATTTATAAGCATTTTAGGCAGTACATTGCTGACCTATTCGTCATTTTTTTCCTCTATCAGGAAGAAGAAACTATCAAAGAAATTGCAATAACTCATCACGTAAAGGAAGGACATGAGAAAGCAGATCCTTCACAGTTTGAACTTCTGAAAGTGCTGGGACAAGGATCTTTTGGGAAGGTTGGTGGCTGAGTTCCTTGCAAGGAAAGCGTTACAGAATCTAGGATAGAATAGTATTAAGAGTGAATTATTTTAAATAGCCACAATCTTGCACTCCAGCAATGCTGTCGGTCAAAACTACTTTCCAAATTAGCACTAACTAACCTCTGTAATTGTAGCAGAATTTTTTAAAGTGATACAACTGTTCCAGTTGTCCTGTGTGTAGTTTTTAAAGATCTGTAAAAAAAAAAAAAAAAGGTACCAAGTGAAAGGTCTTCACCCTTAAAAGAAGGATGTGTCGATTTTAAGGATGTTAATCTCTGTGTTTAAGATGAGCTTGAGACATATTAAAATGTAATAAATGGGGTAATAATAATTGAGATATACTTAAAAACATAATGCAGTTGCAAATGGTGGGTTATCACCCATATAGAAACTGCAGGAAGAATATATTTTTGTAATGAATTATTATTGTAAAGAATGAATTTTAGCCAATTAGTCATTTCATTAAACATGATAAGAATAGATTTTAGCCAATTAGTCATTTCATTAAATATGATGTAATCCAGTGTTGTTATGTTAGGCACTATCTGTTATAATTTGGGTAAGACACAAACTGTCTTGATTTTAGTGGGTGTTGACTGCAGTGACTTCTCTCTACTTGTGTATCTTGCTCTCTAGTTGTATATCATCAACTTTTGGCTGTTCTAATCCAACTTTAAGCATTAATTTCACATGGCAGAGAGATTATTGAGAAACAGTGCAGTATGACATGTAAGCAAATGCAGACTCCCAGTCCATTTTCAGCTTTACATTGAAGTCTTAAATGCAAAATGTTGCATTTCTGTATTTAAAATCAAACCAGTCCTTCACATGAGGAAGATGAGAATAATGCCCAACGTTGTCTTAGTGGTAGGAAGTTATCAGTAGTCATCATAATGGAATAGCAGTTCCAATTAAGATCAGAAAGCTGGATATTGAAAAACTCTTATTTTTTTCTCTTAAACTAGTAAGCATTCACTGAGAAGCTTTAGTTGCTTTAGGATTTATACAGAAAGGAATAATATTGAAAAAAAAGTGGGAATCCATTTCTTTCTAATAATTTGGGAATATCTCACTGCTTCTCTTTTAAGTGTAATACAAAGGAATGGTAACAAAAGTGCAAATAGAGATAAAAATAGAGATAAAACTCAGAATATTTGTTCAGTGTTCTCATTTATCATGTCTCTTTCATTTTTCCCTAAATAATCAGAAAACCTATGACATCTATATTTTGCTTTCCTTATTACTAAATCTAAAATTTTACTCTACTGGAATTCATTTTAGATTGAAGATATTAAAGTCAATCTCACTCAAAAAATCATATCTCACAAGAAAAGGAAATGAAAATCATTTTACCAGAGTCTGGTTTTACTTTATTGGTACATATAAAACTGAACCATAGCATATCAGAAATACATATTTTAGTAGTTTAAGATGATAGTTCTTATAATTTTATAGGGTTTTCTGGATTGTTTTATTTTTTAATCAGGTTTTTGCATCTTGGACTGCTTGTTTGAACTTACATTGATTTGTCTTTTTTTGAAATAGCTTTTAGATGTGCACGTTTTCATATCTGACAATTATTTTTATTAGCACTTTGTGTTTGTCATCTTACTCATTTTAATACGATATAATTATAGAGGTTTATATTTGAGAGATTTGTAAAATATTCTATATTGTTTAAAGATTTTTTTTAATGGAAGAAGACTAGAAAGTTGAATTTCATATTACAAGTAGATTTGTCTTAAATTTGAGAGAACTGAAATTCTTCCCTTTATTCACTGAAATCAATTAAGTTAAATCAGAATTTAACTGATTTTAATATGACTTTCTTTTACAATCCTTTTCCAATGCAGGTATTTCTTGTCAAAAAAATCTCAGGATCAGATGCTAGACAGCTTTATGCAATGAAGGTATTGAAAAAGGCTACCTTGAAAGGTAAGTGCTGTTCACAGCAAGAAAGTGGAAAATGAAAGAAACTACATCAAAATTTGATTTTTACACACAGGCTTTTCAAAAGATTTTATCATAGAGCTTACTGTTAATAAACAGCAAATAGCAGAGCTTACTGCTTTACTTTGTAAATCCAGAGGTATTCAGTGCTCAGAAATACTACATCCATAGGGTGATACAGGAAAATAGGGTCTTTCCTGTTTAAAATCTGTCAGGTCCCTTTCATTGTTGGTAGCAGAATGATTTTACTGGGGTAGCGCTGTTATGTCTGCCAGCTGACTTGGTACTGTGTTGAAACTCAATATCCTTCCTTTTTTATTTGCTGTATATCACTAAGGATACAGTTCCTGCCTCTTGCTCAGTTTAAATTTAGGTCATGATATTTACAAGGACATTATATATCAGCTGTTTTATTATAAAAGCCCTTAACATAGGAGTTTTAGCTCTCTCATATCAGCAGTATATTGCACATTTTCTGAAAATTTTGACACTTGCTCTGAATGTAAAATATATTTCATTTAAGGCAATATTCTTATTCACTTGAGCAAAAATCAGTTTTAAAATGAGTCCTTAAAATGTTATTATTCAAAAGTGTCTGAGTGTGTCAGTAACAAATGGTTGTTCACATCTGAAAAATCTCAGTTCTTGTCTTGTAGCTCTAAAATAAGAAAAATGAAAAAAAAAATTTCAATTAGAATTTAAAATGAAAAGGACTTTTTACACTGTAATCCTCTAACTGCAACATATAAAACAAAGGCATAAAATACGTGTATACTTTTTTATTTGAGATTATTTGTAATTCTGTTTGTAATACTTTAAAAGTAATTCGTGGCTATGTGTGGAATTGCAATAATAGTTTTCCTGATTAAGAACTAGTGTTGAATATCTATTTTACAGATTTCATTATGCTTCACTTTTACTTAAAAAGTCTACTAGAGAAGGTTTTGAATGTTTTTGAAGCATTTTCATCCATCTTAGTGTTTTGTGGTAGGAGTTATTCACATTATTTGCTTCCTGGCTTTTTGAAATTTCTTATCATCCCCAAGGCTCTTGGTGGCTGGAGTCAGAAGTCACTCAACAATTGCTCTGTGTTTGAGGGCTTCTCTCCATCACCTCTTGATGGTCTTCTAGCTTTATCCATAGAAATTCTATCACAAAGCTGTGGTTCAGTTCATGGATGCGGACACTGATAAATACCTCCTGAAACTGTAAGCAGGACATTTGCTTAGAAAAGGAGATGCTTCAAGATATTAAGAATTCAGGAACACAAAGGGCATGAGCAGAAAGGTGTCTCCAAGAGGAGCATGCCACATTTCCCAGCACCTTGTGTCTGAATGTTCTGATGCCTCTGAACATGATTGTTTCAGATCATGTTTTAAGAGAAGAAGTTATAGACAAATAAAGGTTACTTTTGGAGTCATAAAATTAATTAAAATTCAATATTTTTCCCAGTAGGAAAAACTGGGTACATATTTTTAAAGATCTGATACTGTAATTTTAAATAATATACTGCATTGCCTGTTTTTGCTAAGGATCTTTAGCCCTTTTAAATCTATTCCAGAAATTAATTTTGTGATGTAACAAATTAAAAATCCCCTGTAGGATTGCTTGTTAATTGAAGGTAATGTGTATGATTCTCAAAGCAAATTGAGAGAGAAATTCTCATAAGAGCCAGAACACATAGACACAGCCAAACAGTGCAGCCTTCTAATATTTAGAGCACATTGAAGAGTACACACAACCATTTTGGTAAGGGCAGAGACCAGTTTATTAATATACTGGAAAGGGAGGTATCATCTTTCAAAGCCGCTGTACAAGAGATGGAAAGAAATAAAGCTAAACCATGGCTGGAGAGTCAGGCATCAAGTGTGTTAAGAAGGAAATTAAAAGTGAGCAGGCTCAGTTCATTAGACAAAGCAAATGGTTTCCCTCCCATTAAGACATTACTGTAGAGCTTAGCAGTCCCCTGGTGTACACTACAACTCCCAACAATTCGTAATTACCAAAATATATGAAAAAAGAGTTTTCAGTGCTAAAGCAATCTGTCATGTGGACACAGCAATCTACAGAAGTTTTAAGTCAGCAGTGGCTAATACTGTCTGAAACGTGCTCATTTCCTTCTTTGTCTTTGGTCGAGGTTCTGTAATTTTGGAGGTTTTCTGGCCTTTCAATACAAGATTTTGTTACTTGTATGACTCTTTCATTAGCTGTATGCACTTTTAAAACTTTTTTTTGTGAGTGAATCTGCCCCTAAAAGGAATGTTCCAAAATTAAATATTGTCATTCAAGTGAACCTTTGGAATAGGGAGATTGCTTGTATGCCTTGTGCCAGTTTTAGGACTTCAAATGTTAATGTCAAAATTCAAATGTGATATTTGCTTTGTGTTTAATGAGGTACTTTATTTTACATGCCTTCATTTTTAAAGATCTTATGTTCAGCACAGACGTGGAAAGTTGATAGCTTCATTCAGTCATAAGAATTAATCTATGCTACTAAATATCTCTACTGTAAGTAGCTGTTTCTGGAAAGAAAAGCTACACTTCTAAAAGACCCTTTTATTTCTCCACTGTCTCTCTCTCTTTTTTTTTTTTTTTTTTTTTTTTTTTTTTTTTTTTTTTTCCTTTGTTACATGATAAACTTGAACTCCGGCTTACTTACTGTCCAAAGTGTGATGGCAGCTGAAACTTTGAACTGGACTTCATGCGTTGTACTTGAGTGCTCGTGTAAACAAAATAGTTTTGACTCAGTTAGCAAAAACTTCCACTCACAGATTCAGATATTAAGAAACAAAGAAGATGGACTATTACGTGAATGCATAGGGAGATGCCTTTTTTGTCCCCATGGCTTTCATGAGGGGTTGCACTCTGCTCACCCCCAATCTGCTCTGGCACGAGTCCCCAGCAGGCAAAGAATTGTACTGGAAAGTAAATTTTTTCATGTCTCACATCTCTTCTGTATGAAGCCTGGTGACTCAGTTGTAATAGCTGGTATTGGGAAACTTAGGAGAAATACTGATTCATAGTGTGATTCAGTTTTTGTTTTGTGTTTCTATTGTAGTTCGAGATCGAGTTCGAACAAAAATGGAGCGTGATATCCTAGTAGAAGTTAATCATCCTTTTATTGTCAAGCTACATTATGGTGAGTTGCAAAACTATGTCGTTCTTTGAGTGAAGTGTCCTTGTCAAGATAGTGCCTGGCACTTCCTTAGTGGTTCAGAGAATCATAGAAATGTGTCCCATCTAAATATTGATCATACAAAGGCCTACTACTGTGAGTAATTCTCTTGCAACATATGCACGTGGCTAATCTAATGCTCAGTAGTATGTCTCTGTAGGATTGATGTAGCCTTTTGCTCTATGAAAAAGACAGTTATCTATTTATATCTAGTCATTTTGTTCTAAAATGTCCTATTTCCTACATATACATATATTTCACTTTTTTAAATGATTTCTTATCCTTAAATTGCTCTGTAGACAACAGCCAAAACAATGGCATTGCTTTGAGTTACATCAAAACTAGATGTATGCCTTTTAATTTTGTTGGATTTGATCGTTAGGGCAGAAATGAAATTATTCTTTACATGTCATGCAGAAAGGAAATTTTAAAAAGACCCTTATTTTGCCCTGTCAACATGAAGTTTGTGTGACAGCATGACAACATGTTCAAAACATGAATTCAAAAAGTGAATTTGTTTTCCTTTAAGATTCATTTTTTCCTACTGTTTTGACTTGAGATTTCTGCTCTTCTGAGATAGTTTATATAAGGAAGTTTTTACTGTTTAATTTTCTCTCTCTCACATACTATAATAGATCACCCTATCAATCTGAGTTTTCACAAGTATTAAAATAAATTAGTTATTTGCCCTTTAAGTCTAGACTTTTTATTACCACAATATGGAATGAAATACTGATTAATTTTCCATTTTCTATGAATTTCATTGATGATTTACTTTACTACCACATAGTGCAAAACTTATGTGCTTCATGATGGAAAGCATGTACTTAATTTTTAATTAAATTATTCCAGAAAGGAAAAATTAAAAAAAAATTAATGATATGAAAGCAAGGGTAAATTAATTGTTTTGATGTATTATTCTTGATAAGTAAAATGAGATGATGTTAATTTTTTAATGCTTTTTTCAGCTTTTCAAACAGAAGGAAAGCTATATCTTATTTTGGATTTTCTCAGGGGAGGAGACTTGTTTACACGGTTATCCAAAGAGGTAAACTTTTTTTTGTTATTATTTAAAAAGAAATTTGAGAAAAATCTGGACAGTTCTGTTTTGTTGCAGATGAATGCAGCAAAAAGTAGAATGTTATTTGTTCTGAAAAATTGAGATGAATTTTCTTAATATTTGTATTTCTTTCTTGAGAAGCAGGAAAGAATAGTGAATTAAAAAAATTCATGACACTTTGATCGTGAGCCACTCATTTTTTATAAGACTTAATATAGATAAATAAGAAATGTTCGTCATAGAATCATAGAATGGTTGAGGTTGAAAGGGACCTCCAGACTATCCAGTCCAACCCCCCTGCACACGCAGAGTCACCCAGAGCACGGGGCACAGGGCGGCATCCAAGCAAGTTTTAAAGATCTCCAGGGAAGGAGGCTCCACAACCTCTCTGGGCAGCCTGGGCCAGTGCTCAGTCACCCTCACTGTCAAAAAATATTTCCTTAAGTTCTTGTGGAACTTCTGGTGCCTCAGCTTGTGGCCATTTCCTCTAGTCCTATCAGTGACCACCTCTGAAAAGAGGCCAACCCCATCCTCCTCAATGCCTCCCTTAAGGTATTCATAGACACTGATCAGGTCCCTCCTCAGCCTTCTCTTCTCCAGGCTGAACAGGCCCAGCTCTCGCAGCCTTTCCTCATAGGGCAGA